>JTDE01001275.1:131632-142466 GCA_014338405.1 Paragonimus skrjabini miyazakii
TCAGATGTTCCGAGGATCTTGCAGCGGAGGTCTCACCAGGTCGTACACGGACTGATAATGAGTATGCGAACGATATTTATTTACTTATCTCTTTTGTAGAGAACGTGCATATCATGCTGAACGGATTAATTAATACAGTCGGTCTGTGTATTCTGTACTATGTACCTTCTAAATATAGTTTTGTAGTCAGGCTGATTTGGCATTGACCGTGTCTTTGTTATTGCCGACAGGCCACTGGAGACTATCGGTTGCTTCGTCTACCCTTGATAGTGTTTTCTAATCGGCTTGTAATATTTCTGACGAATTGTTCAACAAGATAACGAAAGCAAGCGTTGCTTTCTCTAACTGTTGTCTTTTGTGGCATCGCTGACATCTATTTGTCAATCAAAGGTTGTGTTTACAATCCGTGTGTGCGCTCATTTTTGTTCTATGGTCCTGTACCTGGCCCATTCGTGCGGAAAATGCACGTAGACTTTCATTGTTCGAACGCCGTTAACTCCGTCAATTAGCCTATATCAAATTAGCTCACTAGGATGATCCGTCAGTGCATATTTGAGAAATGTGCAGGTTCGCGGCTGATGGCCGGGGTAGTGAAAGTGCACAGTCTTCGCTAGTTGGGTCAGGTAGTCTGTATTCCCCACCCCCCTTTCCGCCATACGTTTGTTTATTTACTACTGTGCAGCGGCATCCCGGGCTGTAGTACGGCACGGCTCACAAGTGAATGTGGCGATAATACCGTTATGTTTATGCCGTGGCAACTGAACGTTGTCACAGTTATTTCTAACTTTGTTCTGCTTCATTTTACTAGACGTGAAACTGAAATTGCTCCGTTCCCTTGTGATGTGCTTAAGTGACCTTGGTGCATATGAGTCCACCGATTTCTCCCTAGTAATAAACCAAACAAAAGTGTGTTTATCTACTAGTTAATCCGTTTTTTTAACAATATTGCTGGGATAAATTTCGGCATTCTGTGGCATGTACGTCGGACTGCTCTTACAGTCCATTGAACCATACCCTTGATAATGTTCGTTACTACAGCCGTATGTTAATTCCCTATTGATACCTTACTATTGTGATTACGTAGATTTAACATTGGTTAATGAGATTGTGGAGATTATTCACGAGTTCGTTTGTTAAATTTGCTGCATTGGCTGTGATGAAGTTGTAAATGCGGTAAACGTTCGTATCTGGGACGGAAATTGCTAATGTGGATCATCCCTGGTGTATACACAAAGCAACAAAATTCTATTGCTCTACGACTGTGAACCTTAACCGTTCATGACCGAGGACGTGAGCCGTTTCTAGATATTCATCAATCGATGTTGGTGTTCAATCGTTCTTACCGGGTGGCACTGAGTGTGAAGCGAGTTAATTCGTTCACTTTTTGATGACAGACTTTGATGGCTATGCCCTGTCACGTCGGCCTTCGTCTTAACAATGGTTGCATTATCAAATCAGTATCCGACTGGTGAAAGTCACAGGACGAACAAATAACGACTTAGGGTAGGAAAAAGAAAACATCTATCGGTAGGCTGACCATCGCAGACCAGGTTGGTCTCCTTAATCGTGACTTGCGACACACTGAATGGGTGTCTGATGACGTTAAGTTTGACGATGTGGAAGCTGTGGTTTTCTTATTGAGTTGTCTTTAAACTGAGTGCAATTGATGGTCCAAGACAATAAAACATAAAAAACCGTCCTGCTGATGACGTTTCACTTAGGGTCGTTTTGCTTATTTATAAGTGGTGGGTAACTTGTTGTTGCACGTTTAGGTAAGGTTTTTTGTGGGTTGGCCCCATCTTTTTCTCTTCCTTTTAATTCGCAAGTTGGGATTGTCCTGCTTGTCGTTGTGTGGCAATTACGCATGCTTGATATATGGTTGTCTGTAATGGCGGTGTTGATGAAAACAACCACCGTTAGGGGGTACTGTGCATAAGTGTGTTTGTCGGACGGACTGTGACTTTATCGACAAGCCCTCCTGCGTGGCAGTTCGTACCTAAGAGAACTTTTGATAGGATAAATCCGTTGAAGTTTGAGCGGTTCCAGCCTCCCATTTAAATAGTTCTTTATGCACTTGCATATATATATTTATATTCCGTAAAGGAGAATCACAGACATGCATGATCACGAAAACGGCCTAGTTTATTTATATGAGCCAGTGGTATGGACAGTGATGCTACAGACATCGAATGGCTCTCATTTTAGTCTTAAGATTTTGAGAAAGTTCTTCTGTCCTTTGTTCTTTGTACAGACAAGTCACTCAATGCCCCGGATACGTTAAGTGGTCAAACTGGCGAACTTCCTACCTCTTCTTTAGGCTGCACAAACTCACTGCATACAGCTGTTAAGTCATCCGTCGCCGACTGTAAATTGGGTGAATTGTTAGAGGCGATCTACGATTGTGATGCCGAACACTCAGATGAGCTCAGTTTTCGGCAAGGTGAAGTCATTGAGCTGGTAGCTCGTTCTGATGATGATTGGTGGGTAAGTGAGATTATTAGTTTTTGCTATTTATACGCCTTGGGGTCGTTTGCTAGTGCTTATATCCTGTCAAACTCATTCTTGTGTACTTTCTTATATTTTCCCCTTCCGTGTCGGCTCAGTGTTGCAAATTACCCTGACCATTTTATTCTTCAGCGGTGGCTTTTTTTGTTCCTTGTTTGTTGAGCGATGGAGGATGTTTGTGTGGAACGTTCGGTGATTGTTCTGATAATCTCTTTCTAGACTTCATTGAAATCTAACATTCAGGCAATAACCATTGTGTGAGTTGGCAATTTTTCTGTTAATCCCAACCCTAAGTAGCATCCTTTGCAATACATCTAAATCTCTATGACAGTACGAAGCTTTGATTTAAATTTTGTCACTTAATCAGGGTATGTTACATTGTGTTCAATACTTACGTTGTTCACCGTTTTCCCGCTCACTCATTCTTTCTCGTTCTTTTTTTAAAATCATTTTCCGACTAGCAACGCGTTCTGTGTTTTTCTTGTAAGCTTATAAACGTTGGTGCCAAATTTCCCCTTCGCGCTTTTGCCTCTTCTAGATTTGATTGTTGCACTTGTACCTCACCTATGACTATACACTTGAAGCAGTAGCTCTTTTTGTGCGCGTACGGATTATTCGTTATCAATCTTTATAAACATTGTAACTGCTTGCATTAAGGCAGTTCTGCTCTTATATGCGGTGTTCCTCAAATATAATCTGGTTAGTGCACATTACCTTCACTTCGTCACTCTTTTGGTCGTATTGGTTGGACATCGTTCTCCGTTCGGTGACATTCTGCGCTCGTCACAGTGTGTCTGTTCTAGGAGTCCTATGATTGTTTTATGGAGCTCACACAGGTTAGCTCAATTTTGTGACCTAAAGCGTTGTTATGCTTGTTGGCTTGTCTGAGAAAATTTCGCTGTGTAGCTTTGCTAATCTAACTTTGTTATCAAAATTCTTCTCACAAAATATCGTTACGCGTAACAAAGGTAATTCTACTAAGGATATTCGTTTGAACCACTTTGAAGTTTGGTTAAGGATTTCAGTTCAGTTTCATTTCGATTAATAGGTATATTTTTTCGAGTCTTGCGTTTGATGTTACCGTCACATTTGCCATCTTTTCATGTTTTTGCTGCTATTACGTCGCAGTTATGATTACACACTTGCCAGACAGCTTAACCCGAAATATATCGATCTTCATTGCATCTTCCGCCTGTTTATGTAACTTTCCTTAATCGGTCACCTGTTGTGTCCACACGTTGACATTTTCTGTTGCAGTGCGTGCACTTTTACAGGAGATAAATACCATGATTCACTTACCCTTGCACACGCACCCTGAATCATGTGTTATTATCGCTCTTCAATCTCCGAGTTCTGTGTGATTGAAGTACAGTAATCATGCTTGCGGAACATCTTGATAAACTCATTACTGATTTAATTCGCCTGCTGCCATTTATTTATAGTTTTTAGTGCAACCTGCACTTCACGTCTGAGCATGAGGTATCCAGCTAGGTTTTTCCGTTTAATCACCGTTGTCTCCCTATTACCATTCCTCAGTTTTCATTAGGCAGATTGGTATTGTCATTATTTTCCTTTTTGAATGATTAAACTTGTCAACTGCATAGTTTCGTATCCGTTCATTTTTAGCAATTACAAAATGCATATTCCTAACTTACCCCCTCTGGATTTACCGTTTGTGAGATCACCACGCCTGGTTTCAACAGACTATTTTTTAAGGCATCATAACCTCGTGTGTTTGGCTCCTACACACGGCTCCCTGTGCATTTAATATCAGAAATCGCCCTAAGTCATGCATTTTGGTGTCAGTCGCGATTGTGCTACGGACTCGACCGTTTTGGGGATGTGATTCTTGTACGGGCATATTATTGTTCTTGTGTGTGTGTAACCTCCGTTTATCTGCTCCTGAAACAGTCGATTTCACTTTTACTTTCGTTTTCAAAGGAGGGTTTCATAATCAACCAGCCCTGGCGTCGAGGCCTGTTTCCTACAACTTACGTCAAGTGTTTCGTACAACCGAGCGCCAGTACACGCTCCTGACTGTTGCGTTCTTCTCCCAGTTCATTTTGCCATTATCTCCTCTGATCTGCTACCCACGTTCTGTTTACAGCGTCAACAAAATCAAAACACCGACATTGACTTTTAGCTGTTATATATTTGATTCTGTATCGTAAAATATACATCCATTTTCTGACTTAGACATACATACGAATCTTAGGAAGCAACTGCGACGATGCTGTCCTACATGAAAGCATAATCACTCTATGCGACCTTTGTCCCGAGCTGTGTGTACACATGTCCTTCTCGCTGTATATCATTCGTTCAAACTTACTGTTACTCTCGGTCTCAGCCGCATTTGTTTTTTGCGTTTTGCTTTCGTCGCTTTTCACTTGGCGTTACATTATGACCTGATTTTTTATGGGAAAATTTAATTTCTTTATTTTCAGTGTTGTGAATGCCATTTGTCTCAATAATTACTTTCTATTGATTGCGTAAACTATTTCATGCAGTGGTACACAAAATGGTCATTCGTCTCTCTTTAACTATAGCAGTCATGAATTCTGTTCAAAATGTGGCTAACGATCTCGTTCTTGGTGTGCCATCTTCAGGCCAAATATAACAACAAATATGGTAATGGTGGTCAGACTATGATTGGGCGCCCCTTAGTACGTGGGAATCATGAATATAGTTGCTGTGATGCTGCGCCATTTACTATAACAGTTCATTGGAACTTGAACGGAAGAATGCCTGTGTGTGGGTCGAGACACATAGCTCTTGGCCTCGACCTTGTTCTATTTCAAAGCGACATGGAGGCTTATGAGTTCACATTATGTTGTTTTTCTTAACTGTCATTACCCCTAATGAGTTTAAACCGACCAAGTATGTTTACGTATGTTGTTTTCTATAAAAACATTTCGCCCAATCTTTTCTGCTGTGCCTAAATATGTAGGTGTTTCATCAACATCAGAACAAACAGTGCCGATCTTAAAACAAAAGCTAAAGCATGTAAAAGCCGATGCAGAGTATTAGGGGAACTACTTGGCAGCATAAACTTTCTGTTTTACCTCGATGGTTTGTTTTAGACGTTGATTTTCGACTATTGGAAATATAGTACAAGATCGGAGGCAACTTAGTTGTTGTTTGAGATGATACGACGTTTTAATCGAACTACGGTGCGCGGCCTCTGTTGTAGTAAGCTACCGTTGCTAACTATTTCCCTAGACGTAAACGCTGAATTTGAGTCACGCTGATTGAAACCGGTGGCATTAACCCTGATATGACCGATTCTATCCACCAGTCTAAAGTCTTCTGGATTGTTTGATGCCAGATGTATACTTATGAACAGGTGGTCAGTAGACAATTTAAAACTGTCTTGTCTGTACTCATCTGCTCGACCACACTGTCTACTTAATCGACCGGCACCGCCACCGTTGCGGTGCTGAGTTCCGAGCCCAGTTCCATTTGTCTGGGTTATCCTGTGTAGCAGTTCCACTGGTGTACAGATACCCGAACTTCCTTTTAAGAACGAAACGAAAATAGTCTGACTTGATTTACTCATGGACATATGGACATCAGTCCTGCAGTGCCCGGTAAAAGAATTGTACTATTATCGACTGCGTTTATCTGTCTTTCTTGATAATCAAACCACAGAGTTATGGAACATTGTCTTATGTCTTGTGAGTAATACGTACAACTGCGATCCAATGTTCTAGGTTTAAAATTTGTGTTGTTCTATATGAAAATAATATCTTACTCGAGGCATTATTACTGAGCAAAGGATTTTGTTACACCGTTTATTGCGGCTAAATAATCCAGTCAGATACCTGGAGTAATCTCGTTTAATGATATGAACGATGAAACACCGAATTCAGATCAACTCTTAATCGAGCAGTTACTACAGTCATCAGTTATGGTCGATCTCCGTGGTCGGCATCTGTTATCTGACAGCAGTTAAGAATTACTACACCTCGTGCTATTGTGGTGTGTTAATTGTCCATACTTGGCAGTGCGTATCTGAAACAGGCTTTTCTTGGGTCATAGGTGTAAAATGAAATATGAACTGAAGAACAGTGGCTTCAAAGGACTGAAGTTGACTTCATTGAGGTATGGAACGGTAACAGTTTGAGTGCGCACTGATCTCAAGTCGTTGCAGACGGGTTTGTAAGGTCGGGTGAACGGAAAATAGCGTAGCGATTAAGATGTGAATACAGATACACGTATCTTACAGTGACTGCAGGAAAAATTTGTTCATCGGTTCAGAAGGGTGCTAGCTTTTAATAAGGTTAATAATAGAACGAACAACAGCATACTTGTAGTCAGGGCTGCTTGCACGAGCAGAAGCTACCTTCTTCATTTTGGCGCGAAACCAGTCTTTTGTTACAAAACCCGGTTCCGTATAGAGCTGTTGCTGCATGAGGGATGAATTCAACCCATTTAAACAGACTCAAGTCAATAGTCAAGTAAACCATTGCAACTGGTGCACACTTTTGGTGGCAATCAAACAGCTTAAGCTTTCGGTGTGACGTCTCAGCTGGCGTAATTTTGGCATCGGTGACTCGCCAGTATCCGCTGTCTATCGGAAGCTATCAGCGAGGCAGATGGCACACTAATCTATAACAAGTCCAGAAAGTTAGAACGTTAGACGGAACAATAAGAGTCAATTTAGTTGACCTCCTGCTTCTACTGTGTTGCCATCACAAACCTGTAATGCAGCACCATGGTTGGTAGATTTGCAACCAAACACTGAGATTGGAGATTCGCAACTGCATCTCGACTGTCAAACGTAATAGGGCTGCTGGTCCAGATGATCTCGTGTCAGTACTTTTCAAAGGTTGGGGGGCGTTAATAGTTGCTGTTTCAACTTGTGTAGATGACTGAGACCATCTCTCCGTGCTGAAGTCACGCGATAACAGGTCCCATATTCAAGAAAGACATCAGGAGTTCTTGCGAAAACCGTAGAGAGATCAGTTTGACTCCTGTCTTTTGTAGGGTTCTGACATTAATTATACTTCCTCGACTCACTGCAGCTCGGGAGGTGAACATTAAGGGGGAACAGGCAGGGTTTTGCCCTGGTCGGGGATGAATAGATCACATTTTTACTCTTTGCCAGATTCTGGAGAAACGTCATGTGTACCGCCGCTCAACAATCGCCATATTTCTCAACTATAAAGGTGCGTTCGATTCGGTGGATCGGTCTACACTTTTAGAGTCGCTTAAACGCACGGATGCACCGATCAAGTGTGTGAACATACTGTCGGCGCTTTATTCTCGTAATTCAACTCAGGTTAGGGTTTACGGTGAATCAAGAGTCGCGTACGTCAAGGCCGTCCCCTTTCACCATGTTTGTTTAATTGTGTGTTGGACGATACAATGGTACTCACAAGATACCGGCGTGGACCCCCTACCTGGTGGAAGACTGACCTTGACTATGCTGACGACAAAATGTTGCTGTTTGACAACTTTCAAGCAGCACAAACAATCCTAAACGCTATTTCACGTTTTGATAAGTACTTTGGAATGCGCTTTACAGCCTCAAAATGCAAAGTGCTTCTGCAAGATTGCTGTGATTACGTAAGTTTATTGTTGGATAATGAAGTCATGGAGGTTTTTGACCGGTAGATGTACCTGGGCAGCTGCATCGGCGGCGGCAGAAGTGTAGGGAATGAAACAGAAGCGTGTATCTCCAAGGCTAGGGCGGTGTTCGCTAGTCCAAAACATCTACGACGACACATAGGTACCTTTCCGATGCTTAAGGGTTGCGTATATCAGACAACAGGGACGACTGTAATACTATACGGCAGCAAAACTTGGCAGCTCAGGGTGGAAGACGTGAATCATCTTCAGGTATCTGACTACCGATTGCTGCGTTCGATTGCTCTATTGGGTGGCATCAGCGAGTGAGCAACGAGGAGGTTAAAAAGAAGGTATTTACTGGTGATTGTCAAAGGAATTCCTTTGTTCAGTCACCACATTTGCATAGATTTAAATGGTTAGGTCATGTACTAAGGATGCCAGCTAGTCGCTTGCCACACCAAGAACTGTTTGCTGACGCTGTGGCCGACTGGTTCAAGGTGGACAGATGATGACCTGGCGTAGACAAATGAAATCGTTCACGAAGGGATTGGTCACTGTAGATCGGGTTCGTCTCCCGGACGGGAATCTTCGCGACTCACAGAGTCGGTAGCTTGAGACGTTAGCTGAGATGTCGGTTAGTCGAGCTCAGTGGCGGGAATGTTGTTGTTGTTTGGCCCAGTTGTGTGTGTTGTGTGAGTGCACTTAATGACGCGGGGCGGTGAAAGCCGTAAGGAAGCTGTCTTGCTAATGACGCCTTGCTTACTTACAGCTCGGTTGTTTGTTTGCAAGGTGTAAGCGCCTTAATGTTGTGTTTGAATACAGACGTAGCTATTTTTAGTAGTTAGATCCCTTCCCGTCCCCATCTTTTTTCTAGTAGTCAAGCATAGGTGTGAACCACTGATGTATTGCTGTCAATAATGATGATGATTTGGTTTTCGACTGTGCAAGTTGTGTGCATGACTTACTGGGCATCTAGCTTACGGCTGTCTGTTTTTATTACCACTTAAGATTCGTGTCGTAAAGACCTCCTTCGAAAAAATGCTCTCTCTAAATGCCTCCGTTTCGCTGTTCACTACTAGGCGTCTGACGAATGAAAACATACTTTCGCGTTTACGTTCACACGTGATGCTTTGAGGTTACAGCATCGGGTAGAACAATCCCATTGGTACATATTCAATGTTAGCATCAAGAATTGCCTTAGTGTGCCTAATAAAAATACCTCTCCAGCTACATGTGAATTTGTATACACAATAGGGCGTACGTTGAGTAAATACTGGTGTTTTACCAAGACCAGTATACCAATATGGGGTTAATACGATAGGACAGAGTTTCACAGCATTACAGGCGTCTGGCCAAAGTTGTGGTATTCCTTTTTTATGTTGGCTTCATCTGATGACTGCTTTTAAGTGATAATCTCACATAAACGGTCCGCTAGCACAACTTAATGACCGGCACCCCGCATGATGTTTGGCTGTGGCGCCTGAAAAAAATTTCTCACCCACAGGAGAAAAAAAATTTCTTCATATTCATGTTCGCAAATCACGGCGTGGTCCGGAGAAGTTGATTAAGTGTGCTTGCTACATTAGTAATGATGATCGTGGGGTTCAGTATGAGCGGAGTACACTCAATGTAGCGGTCACACGCCGTGTCCGATTTTATTTTATTTTGCTTTTTTTGATGGGTGTCAGAAAAATGTCAGTACACAAGAGATCACGAGGACTACCCAGCATAATACTATTCACTTGCTCATGACATTCCTTTAAAGCAACGCCTAATGTTGAGTACAAAGTGAAATAATGTCTAATGAATCCGCAGAAGCTAAAGATAAGTGTTGCGCTGTCCAATAAATTCACGAGTAAAATCGACTGTTCCGTCCAAAAGTTCATTAGCAAAAGGCAATTATAAACGTTGGGTGAACACACCTGTCCATCAGCATTACTGACGCATTTCAGATTAGTGAGCATTTTAAAAGTACTTATTTTCAGAGCATTTACAAGTATATATCGCAAGGGTCAAAAACATTTGTGTTTGCTCGACGGTTGGCTGACTTTCATTAACCTATCTTTGAAGGAAACTTGCATCAGAAAATGTTCCATAGTCTTGGTTACCTTGGAACGTTCTGGTATCAAGTCGGACCAAACCCCATTAAGTTCATATGCATCCTTGTAAAAAAATCGTTCCTTCAAAGTTTAACGATTGTATGTCGTTTTAAGAGTAGTAAATACAGGGCACTGTTAACGGCGCAATTTTACAATAAATAAATAGAAACCTATAACTAACATTAGCAGAAAAAATAAAATAAATGTCCGTTTTATGGTCAGTACTACTGAGGGACCTGACCTTTTCGGCTACCTTGACGTGGTAGTCAGGCTTGTGTGCTGTTTTCATCCGGAGGGCTGTGCTGACTGCGACTTCGGTCGTTGCAGGTTCAACCCTGTCAGATTGGCCAGAGGGGAGCAGCCAGACAAAAAGCAGATGCGTCCGTTGTGAGGTGTTCGTTGTGTGTGGTGTCAGTCTGTTGCGTTTCGGTTCGGTTTGCTATTTTATTTTTTGCTTGATCTGACTCTCCGTATGCGTGATTGGTTTGTCTGTGCAGTACTGTCTCTGTGCGAATGTGCCAAATGTCTTGGGTTGTGACTGTGGAGTCTGTCCTGGATGGTTGATTCTGCTGCGTATGTGTCACCTGCAGCCTTGAGGTACAGGCTTTTGAGCCAAAGGCTTTGGTCGAGGGCCCTAATCGCTATCCTGTCTAGGTCTG
>JTDE01001276.1:16931-38878 GCA_014338405.1 Paragonimus skrjabini miyazakii
AAAGCCCTCCGTTCTTCATCGTTTTCCATGAGGGTCTGTTATTCAATCCATGCTTTAAAACCTGCAGTTAAAACAAAAATTTAAAGTGCATTAGATATGGCATCTCAGCTAACGGACAAGATAAAATAACTCATATGAACAAAATTACAGAGAACTTACCCTCATTTCAGTAAGTAAAAGATTCATCCATACATGCATCTCAACTGTTGCAAAAGCCCCAATATTGGACAAAATCCATCCGCTGCACTATGTTGAAGGTACACGAAATAAATCAGATGTTGTAATATGAATTACTTATAGGCTACGCTTCAAGCGGGACAGTCGCAGCTCTGGGTGCTGTTCTCTGGCATTCCGGTGCAAATATTCTGGACGCTCGATTGGCAACAGCCATTTCGTCCTGTGCAAATTGAACTTGAACTATTTCTCGACTATAAAGGTGCGTTCGATTGGGTGGATCGATCTACACTTTTAGAGTCGCTTAAACGCAGAGGTGTACCGACCAAGTATGTGAACATACTGTCGGCGCTTCATTCCCATACTTCAGCTCAAGTTAGGGTTTACGGTGAACTGTCTGACAGTTTCAACATCATGATTGGCGTACGTCAATGCCGGTCTCTTCCACCATTTTAAAAAATGTTTGTGATGGACGATATAATGGAGGACTGTCTGCGGCACTCAAATGATCCCGATGTGAACCTCCCACCTGGTGAAAGACTGACTAATCTTGATTATGCTGACGACAATGTGTTGCTGTTTTTGACAACTTTCAAGCAGCGCAAGCAACGCTAAATGCAATTTCACGTTCTGCTAAGTACTTCGGAATGCGCTTTGTAGTCTCAAATTGCAAAGTATTTCTGCAAGCTTGTTGTAATGTTAGATAACGAAGTCATGGAGGTTGTTGACCGATTTGTATACCTGGGAAGCTGTATCAGCGGCGGCGGCGGAAGTGTAGGGAATGAAATAGAGGCGCGTATTTTTAAGGCTAGGGCGGTGTTCGCCAATCTTCGTCGCCTATGGCGACATAAAGATATTTCTCTGCAACTTAATGGTCACGTATATCAGACAACAGTGAAGGCTGTATTACTTTACCGCAGCGGAACTTGGCCACTCAGGGTAGAAGATGTGAACCGTCTTCAGGTGTTTGACTGCGGATGTCTGCGTTCAATCGCTCATATTGGGTGGCACCAACGAGTAAGGAACGAGGAGGTTAGGAAGCGGGTGTTTGACACTGATTGTCAAACGAGTTCTTTCGTTCAGTCATCACATTTGCACAGACTTAGATGATTAGGTCATGTACTAAGTACGCCAGCTAGTCATTTGCCACATCGAGCACTGTTTGCCGATGCTGCGGTCGATTGGCGTAAGTTGCGAGGTAGACAGATGATGACCTGGTGTAGACAAATGAAGTCGTTCACGAAGGCGTTGGTCACAGTAGATCGGGTTCGTCTCTCAGGCTGGGGCCCTCGCGATTCGCAGAGTCAGTGGCTTGAGACATTAAGTGAGATGGCGGCTAACCGAGTTCATTGGCGTGAATGTTGTCGTTGTTTGGTCGAGTTGTCTGTGAAGTGAGTGCACTTAATGATGCGAGACAGTGAAAGTCGCAAAGAAGCTGTCTTACTGATGACGCCTTACTTTCATTTATAGCTCAGTTGATTGTTTGCCAAGTTTAGATACTCTGATGTTGAATGTTTGAGTATAAACCAAGCTATTTTTACTAGTCAAGTCCCTTTCCCACCTCTTTTTTATTCTATCTTCTCACGTAAGTTTCTCTTTCTTTCCTTCGTTGTTGTGTGGCAGTTAAGCATCAGTGTGAACCACTGATGTATTGTTGTCTATGATGATGATAATGATGCAGATGCAGCTGGCTGCATTCCGAAAGAGTCACTGGGCTCAGGTTTCGTTCTTGTTGAGGGTTATCGGTAGTACATCTTTACCATTGGTAGGATTTTAGCACTGGCCTATGTTTTCACAGGTCAACCTTGTTGACCGCTGTGTCATTGAGTTTACACTAGGCACGATCTAATTATCATATTGAAACGCCTAAGCACACTCGCTTGTATTTAATGTTCAGATTACCGAATCACTGTCCAATAAATCAAAGTAATATTAATTTGTTCTGTTTTAACTTTCACATTACAGCGGTATGGAAGATGTCCGATTTAGGCGCTTAGTAAACGAGATCACGCCTTTTTTACGACAAGAGAGTCATCCTTTACCGAACCTTACCACTAGGTAAGTGCTAACCTATTAACATCTATACTGCAAAGTTCGCCCCTCACCGACAGAAATTTGTGCGATGTTGCTCTATGCGCTTTCTCTTGCTTGAAGGCTGTGCCTTCACGTCTTTGTCTGTTAGATCGTTTGCTACGTCGGAAGTGCAGTAAGGTTATGTTCATCCTTTATTTTGCGTTCAGTTTTTGAACATGGATCGAGCATTTACCCAGAAGGTAAGTGCAAAAGTCCTTAAGCTTTACACGCATTGTGCTCAAGCGTTCTGCCGACTAGCTGTTGAACTTGCTGACCTTGAGCGGTATTCTTTTGACGTATCCACCGAACGATTATCTTTTCTTTAGGAGTTTCGTTCAGGACGACACATCATCCCCCGTACATATGTGTTTGTGCATGCAACTAATGAGCCTCTGTTTGTCGAGGAGTACGCAGTCCGATAAACTGACCGCCGCCCTTGACGACCTGTTTATTTCGTTCAACTCGATTTTGAGTATTTCCGTGTCTTTCGTAATTCAGCTTTTTTGCTTAGCCAGGAATTCCTTCGATTGTATGACCGCTGGATTCACGTTATTGGTGAATGTTCTACGGTACTATACTGACTGGAATTTTGATGAATTCGTAGGTGAATGTTTTTCAACTGAGCATTTTATCGTCAGATATCGGACTGCTTACAAGGGAAAACGTGTGATATCAACCGGATTGATGAAATGCCACCATACTTTGGTTTGGTACGTCGTATTCTTGATGGGGATAAACACGATTTGGCGCGTGTTGGATTTCTCTATGCTCTCACCGGTTCACTGTCTGTGGAGCGATGGGGGCCGGTTGATCCTCATGTTGATCAGCCAACGCTTTCGTGCGATGTGCTTTCGTATGCATTTTCTCACGTTGCCAAGAACGTGGCGTCTTACAGCGCACTGGAAACATCGGTTTTGCTTTTCCTTGCTAAAATCGGTCAGTGTTGGAGTTCACGCAACAGGTACCTCAATGTATGTCGTTGGTTAATTTCACTTAAGAAAGTGGATGGCTGTGAGTGACAAGGTAACGACACGCCAACGATTCTCAGATTCAGTCAAGTTTGACCAATTCCCACTTAAAGATCTCCTCAACTTTTGCTTAGAAATGAAAAATTCTCCTTTGTCGGTAGGACCGTTCTGTGAATATTAAATTTGTAGGCCATCCGGCATTGCTGTTTGGACGCCTTTGAGGACGTGCTGTGGTCGCACTTTGCTTGTTGTCAAAGTAAAGTTATTTTTTGTTATTTTTTCACTGAGTTATTCAGCCTGCCGTGTCCAGCCAATTGAGGGTTTATGTGACAATGTTTCCAACCTGGTCAATCAAGTGACTGGACTTCCGTGGTTTACTCGTGGAACGGTGGCTGCGCTACAAAGACTCGTATTGGTTTTGCATGAGGGTGCAGGATTTTCTATAATATGGCTGTTATCCAGATTGGCTGTCACCCTTTCAAATAGTGCTAGTTTAGAAGAACAATGCACAGTCGTAGTTTCCAATTTGATGACATGCGTATCTGATCCCACTCTCTATGCGCACGTGAGTCAATTCTGTGTCTATACGAACGCTACATTCATACACTGTTTTCTGTGGTATGCTATACACGATGGTAGGTTTTCTCGTATATATACTTTATTTCTTTATAGTATGAAAATTTCAGTAATCCAATGGAAGCTGGTAGATACTGTGTAAGTTGTTGATTATATACCACCGTACAAGTACACAAGTTTGGAACGTATACGTGAGATGGCGCGAGTAGTCTTATCAAATCCACAGAATTATTCTGTTTCTGGCCACATCCTCCTCATTTGAGGCGACTGACCACACCTGCCTCAGCGAGCGATGCATCACACTAACCGACTTTTTAAGATTAATCCGACGGCATATGACAAATGTACGTCTGCTATTGGATGCTTATGTGCAACCGAGGTGAATGTATCAAGCTGCGCTGCTTTTGTTATGAATTGTCTCTGCATGTTGATTTTCATGTACTTACCAGTTCTGGAATTTCGCTGCAGTTACACAGAGTGTAAGGTGGTGTCACTGGACTTCTACCCGTTGATTGAAGGCAATGGAAGCAGTTGCTATTCTGACTGGCGGTTAGCCTTTTGAAATACATATAGTGTAAGAAGGTAAAGTTGTCTATACATCAAGAAATCAACAACCCTATGGTACAGGCTGACCGTTAATTGTGGCGCACACTATTACGTCAGGGAGCGTTTCTAACCAGCGGTGTAGTTGCTCATGTACTCCGCAACCTGACAGGCGGCGCCTGTAAACTGCCCAGCTGGGCAATCATGGTTTTCAAAGCTCGTGTCCACGTTGTCATCTAGCTGCCTTGTGATTTCTTCTAACCATCAGCGATTACGCTGACTATTACGCTATGCAGTAGACGCTCCATCGACGTACGGAATACGTGACCCAACCAACGATCACGGGCCACGGATTTACGCGTTCGTAATTAGTTGTTACGATTAATTGGATATTTGTTGGCTTTAACTGTTATATGCTACCTGTTTTGGGTGAATGAAATCATTGTTGAGACTTATCTGTTTAGGATCCATAAGGAGGGTGCTGGCTGAATGATCTCAAAATCGTTTGTGCGGGATCGGGTTTGTAAGTCTACCGGCTCGCTGGTCTAAGTAAAGTCGGTTGGGAAAATCAAGAACTACAGGAAATGCCTGGATGGAAAAACGAAAAATCAACTGTTAAATGTGTACTTCAACGATCATCAACTGAATAACGGCGACAGTGGTGGTTGCGCATAACCTCACTGAGCGAGGCTAGCTAAATAATGGACCGAGTGTCCTGAATGAGCATGTCAAACGTGAGCTCGAATTAGTCTGCTTGTGACGCAGTCACAATCAGCTAGTTAATTACGACGCATATGGTGAACGGTATGAGAAAATGGCGATAGTGATCGAATTTGTTATATGTAATATGGTGTGATAAAGTAGGGTAAAATAAGTGGTTCGCTTTCAAGGGTTAAAAATCCCCGAAAGCACACAGCAGGTTTCGTGGTTGTTACCACGTGTACGTACTATTTAAGATCTTGAACTGGACTGGGCTTTTGTATATTTCCTGCAGGTGCTGTTGTTATCTGCACTGATCAGTGGACTGCATTAAATCTGAGATAAACAACGAAAGTAACCTGTAAATTAGTCATTACTAACCCTTAATGTGGTGTGAATCAAAATCTTCCCGAGATGATTTATGTCAACGGCTACTGTATACACCGTTATTCCTGAAATCGGTCACCTGTTTGTTTATATCAGCAGATTGGCTGCTAACGTACTGTGGAAAGAGTTTGAATAGTCCGTGCTACAGTCATGCCCCAGTTTGATGTTGATAGTTATCTGAAACGTATTGAATGTTGCCAATTCTTCATCCAGTCAACCAATGTTTTTCAAATCGTCACGTTGATGTTTTGGTTCAAAAAGCTTATGTTCTGTTGTCAAAAACAGCCTTTTCATTAAAATTTGAAACATTGAGTTCCCTTTATCCAGTTCATTAAGACGGCAAGAAGACATACATTGCGAGATGCAAGCATTTCGTTTATTCTCATCAGTCGAATACATAAAACATTCAGTTTTCATTAAAAGTTCAAAATCTTAAGACGTTGGGTTTTCTTTATCCAATTTATCAAGGCAACAAAAAGGCGTATACTGCAAGGATTTTGTGTACTCTCGTTAACCGCTTGGGTAAGATATTCAATTATACTAGTTTAACGCACGACAGCTGTACAGTGAATGGACGAACGTAATACTATAGCGAAAAATCGCTCAGTAAAGCAAGATGTCTATTATCCAACTTGCACGTTCCCACGCCATTTGCGCGCTCGTGTTTATCGACCGGAATTCCAGCCCAAAATGCAGCGGGGTTTCCATTTAAACATCCTGTGCACCTCTGCCTGGTTCTGTGCCTTTGGCTGACGCTCTGTCGTGATCTTTTTGCTTAACTTTTCTCGCTCTTCGGCTCGATTTCGTTGGATGACTCGTTCGGTTGCATATGTCTACAATTCATCTGCTGTCGGCTTTGACCATATCTCATCATCGCTTCAATATACTCCACTGAGTGTTGGTATAATCGCGTTTCCGGCCCGATCATCCATCACAATATAGGCACGTAGTTGGGTGAAATGAACAGCTTCGGTTTCATGGAAACGATATCGGTTGCCTCAGTATCTTATGCCAACAGGGCCGACGTATGACACTCTAGTAAGAACGTTTTGTTGAGTGCCGACATCTTGTGTTTGCGATCGCATAATACAACCACGAGCTAGACGACGGAGTCATCCACATCACTCGCTTCAAGTAGCTGCTTTGTGACCGAAGATGCCAGGTTTCTGATACGTTGTTCAGATGCCGGCCTACGTTCTGTCACTGTCTGCAATAACCCCGTGAGGGTGTGTCCCGCGGTTTTCTGTCTTGGTCTTTTCTACGAGTGTACGTAGGCTGTCTCTTCGCTTTTCTAACTTTGGGATTCCCAAGCTGGTTAAACTTGTCGCCCTCATAACTTCCTAAACGCGATGTCATTACTCCTTCACTCAACATACACTGCTAAGTAGCAAAGGATTTGATTGAAGCCGATTGAACTTTGCCCACATTTGATAACAGATAAACAGCCCGTCTGAAAGTGAAAGCTACTCTAAAACGTGAGGGTTATCCAACAAATATAGACATACATTACTTGAACTCTAAATTCAGAACAGCGACAATTTACAGACTACTCCTTGTTGTCAATCTGCGTGTAGACACATTCGTCAAATCTGATCCGACTTTTTGCGTGTACAGAATTGTCCAAAGTGCTCAGGAATCCATGGGGGAAAATGTCAAATGAACTAATCAATGTTGCAAACAGCTGTTTTCGGTCATTCTCATCAGGCATATACAGTTACAACAGACCCTACACTTCCCGTGGCCAACCATGTGAAAACCGTTTGAAACCCAGTTGCCCAGTAACCCGATTAATACGTTATCACGCACGTCACATGATTGGTGTAAACACAACACACTGACACAAACAAACCCACTGCCGCCAAGATAGACAGTCATCCACAGTTTCCATGACTGTTACCACTGCGTATAATCACATTCCTGTTTTATATATCAATCCAATGAATCCCTTGTAACTGTATATGCCTCGTGAAAATTACCGAAACCAGCTGTTTGCAGCCTTGACTTTTTATGAATACTCTTGGTATAATGACAGCAATTAAAATAATGCAAAAAAGCAACTCTCTCATGTAAGGGTACATTAATGAGTAATAGGTCTCCAGATAAGTACTTTTTTTTCAGGCGAGACACCAAACTGGTCTCTGAATTGTCTCACGACTCGAGTAAATCTTCCCCGTACACGAACACAATCTGGAAATTGAGCCAACCACGGAGCCATTTGATACGTTTGACTGCCCTTGACAATTAATAACCCCAGCGGGACATCAGTTTTTTTATGATTCGTGTGATCCCTTCAGCTTAGGCGTGCTTTTCTCAGTTAACTTTAATCTTACGTCCTCAGGTTCGAATTTATTGCTAATAAAATGTCTACAGTTTCTTATATATTCAGTCAAAACAGGGAGAATACATACATCGCGAGATGTTAACATTTCGATTTACTCTCATCAGTCACCAACGTATAGCAACAACAGTTGAACGAACCAACCACATAGTTCTGACCTTTCATACGCTAATAGTTCATTCAATTCCACGGCAAGGAGATTGATTGCGTCAGCGCCTTCTGTGCACACTAGACTGGCCGATGTTGTTTGATTAGCATCGCATCGCTAATCGCCAACAGTTTCTGATTCCGATTATGTAACAACATCTTGAACGATTTAACAAGGTCAACTAGGTGACCGGTTGCTAAGATGTGTTTGGCGATCGATCGGCCAGTCTTGTGTGCACAGAAGGCGCTGACGCAATCAATCTCCTTGCCGTGGAATTGATTGAACTATTAGCGCATGAAAAGTCAGAACTATGTGGTTGGTTCGTTCAATTGTTGTTGCTATACGTTGGCGACTGATGAGAGTAAATCGAAATGTTAACATCTCGCGATATATGTATTCTCTCTGTTTTGACTAAATGGATTAAGGGAACGCAATGTTTTAAATCTTTTACATTCGTTTTTCTATTAGCGCATTGTTTGACCTGCTAACAACTTAATGCCTTCTCCGGTACGATACTCTCTTTAGTTATATTGAAAGTTGTTTTCGGATTTGAGAAGAATCACATCCTACATCTGTTTCATTTGTCTACTGGCCTTGCAGCGTTCCAAGAACAGGCTGTTGACAATAGCCTTCTGACACGAAGCATATCTCCAATTTCAGCTGAACTAGTGAAGCAATCCCTTTAGCCGGTCATACAGGTTTTCGAACTGAACCTCAGTGGTTGATCGATTGATCTTGCTTGCCAGAATTTTGTACCTAATTCCCGAACAAGTATCTCCAGCTATGCAGGCGTAGGCTTTTTGGTTTACCAATTATGGCCGTGTTTCCGTTCACCACTGGTGAAATTAAGCTTGCCGGAAGCACCAATATTTTTTGCAGTTATTAGGGCTAGATGGGTTATACAATGTATTTCATTTTCAACTTGTGCGTCAAACCAGTGTTCTCATTGTGCTTTGATTTTACCAATAATCACGACGGTTCATCTGGCCATGATCCGTTTCGGTTGATCTCTATTTTCCGGACATCTGTTGTGTGTCCAGCGGAGATTACAGCAGGACAGCAAAGGGCTCAAACATGTTATTTCATTTTCCGCAGGTTTCCGAACTGTACTGCTATATCGGCTCCAAGCTTCTCGTTGAAAATGATCAATTGCTTTCTGCATGGCTTACCGCTCTCATTGTAAAAGCTGAAGCGGATTATGTCACTTACGGTCCGTGTATAACTCAGGTCAGTTTGTAATCGTTTGCTGCGCTGCTGTACTCTGTTACCATCTAGTTTCGATATTGCTTAATGCCCACAGCCAGTCTCTTATTGGGGATCCTGACCTATTCCCGTATTCGATTTTATTCCAGTATGTTCTACCCAAATTGGCATTATTCAACCTGGAGTTGATCGATCGATTGATTAGATGCGTTCATGCAGGTGAGCCTACCATGCTACACTTATGCCCTTATGGTTTTTGTGTCCTCCTAGTTATGTTCGATTTCTGACCTATTGGATCCATTTACTCACCCAGTTTCAATCTAGTATTGGTCTGCGGTCAGCCTTCTATTTATCCTTTGCTTATTACATCAAACAACATCATTTTTCAGTATGTCTAGAACACTATCTGCAGTGAGTGTAGTTTTCAGTTCTGTTATAACCAGAAAAGAGAACTTTAATGATAAACCAACCTTTCACAACGAAAACGCCCGGGATCTCCAATCCCCGGGAATTCCACAAACCTCCCCAATCAACAAACAAAGAAGCAAGAAAAAACTAGTTCATTCGCTCCGTGAAAATTACTGTACTACGGTGTTGTATTTTTAGGTTGAAAATGACCTTAAGAGAAAAATAGAATTTACATCGTCTTTTAGAAGCGTTTCAAGCAATCCCAGTGGATGGTTGACGTCTAAATCAGCAGTCGAGCCTTTGGGGCACTGTATCTCAAATCTGACTTTCGGTTTAAAATCTGTGATCAGGATTTGCCCATCCGAACAAGTTCTTACTGACAAACACACAGTCCAAGGCTTATTTTTTGTCCTTATCTCCACTTCGTAAATGGATTTAACATGGCTGACATACAACACTAGAAAAACAATACTACTTTGCATCCACTGTGATCAACCGCCGTCTCACGCCTTAGTCTGAGGCCTTGGTTGAAAACCCCAATCGTTGTGGTGTCCACATTTGAGAGAGATTCGCACTTCCCTGTAATTTATTCAGACAATCTGCCTGAAACTGTGATCCGTTTCACATATTTAGGAGGCACCAGTTTATCTTGTTATATTTTTGATGAGATATCAACGAGAATAATAAGGGCACGTGTTGCTTTCGACGACCTATGTCAGCTGTTGCTTCAAAATGACTTCCGGTTGTCGCTGAAAAGAAGAGCATATAATACTTCTGTGTGATTTATTTTGCCTTAGGGTTCGAAGATGTGACCTGTTCACGACGGTATTAACAAATGCACTGTATTTTACGATCGTTGTCTCCGTCAATTAACTCTCTTCAAATGTGGTTATTGCGTGACCAAGACGCTGGCTCGTTTGTGCGCATTTGAGAAAACTCGGAATACTGGATCAGTTGGTCATGTATTTAGGTTATACACTCTGCAGTGACTGGTCCACATATTCCGCGTTCTAGTTGAGCGTTTATTGTGTTCGACATTACTTACTGAGGCCACCCACAGATAAGCAAATCCGTGGGGTGATAAATCAACGTGTTCACGAAATATGAACATCTTGGTTATTCCTCTGAGTAAAGTGGGTAGCTGTCTGTTGTAAACCCTCCTAAACGATACGTTGGTTCGATCTCAGTATAGTGGTGCGCTCGATACAATCAGATTCTCGTCCCGGTGATAATTCGCACGAAAATCTCGGTCCCGAATAGTACCGCGACTGTTCCCGTATTCGCTCCCAAGGCAAGCCAAAAGACGCGTTCAAAATAAAGAGCTTTGTTCCGCCACAAAACGGGGTGCGGCTAGGGCGACAAGTACAAAGTATTTATAGGGCACGTCATGACCACACATTCCCACCACATCATGAGAAAGAGTTAGGATCGCACATGTGCATAGCGGTATAAAAAGTCTCAACCGATTTGAACAGTTCCGGTAGTTAGGACTGAGTGAAGTGGTTTTTTCTTCTTTCTCACGGCGGAGGCGCCCTGGGACGGTCACAGGGTGGGCGCCCTAACAGTGTCGTCTGCCTGATTAAGCACCTCGTGGTTAGAAATGCTGCTCGAGATAGCCTCGCACCTCGGCCAGTGGCGTGCTTGCATCCGCTGTAGTTAATCTATTTAACCTAATTTAGTTCGCTTCATCATATCCTTTTGAGAATTTTTTCTAGGGTGTGGTGATTTGAGGCTCACACCACATCATATTCCGGTCAGGTTCATTGTTGTCACGAATGATTGCATTTCCTGAGGGTTTTCATTGTCTGCATACAGTCATTACGTGTGTGTTAGCACAGCGATGCTTACGTCAGCATCGACATCCTTTTTCTTAACAGGGGTCAGATAGCATAATAATAGTGAGTGGACGCAGGAAGCATTCTCAAACTTTGTCACCTTATCGCCCCTCAGCCTCATTTGCACAGTATAGTCATTCCTCTCTATTCACATGCATTTCATGAGCATTAAAATCAAAACAGTGGCAGCTAAATACATTTAGTGTTATCTGATCTAGATCTACGTACATTTGTGAGTGCCGATACGGCGAATAAGCATAGCACGGCCATATCGGCCTATCAACGTCAAACTGAATGTCATTTAAAGGATTTCATCGATCCTAATTTTCTCGCATTTGAGACGCTCCTCTTTTTCCTAATTGCTCTCCATAGCCCTCTTATTTCTTCGCGTCGTTCTCTGAGTGCCCACTTTGGTTAAAGCCAGCTTATAGTTAATAAAGGCAGTGATTAATTTTAAAACATTGAAGCGTAATTATACTGTTCGTTTCATTGAAGTAAATGCAAATCCCGAAGCCATAAATGAAGCAAGTTAATGTGATGCCTACTGGTGTTTGTCACGCGGACATCTTTCAGTATTTGACGCCAAGTTGTATGAAACTAGACAAATAACGTCACTTGCCTGAAGATCAGTCAGCTGTGTCCATAAGTTTCTATGTTTGTATTTTATGTGTAAATGCTACTGTACATCGACTTGACTTCCTTTTCTGATCGCGAGTCATATGTTACCGGCCTCTTGTAGTGGTATTGGATGTGGTGGATTTCAGCGAATCTGAGACGCACACGCTGAGTATGTATGTGTGTGTGTGAGAGAGAGAGAGAGAGAGTCCATCATTGTTTGCGACCCTGCTTCAAGATATGTATGCTAATCAGCAATAATACTTTGATCACTTGTGCCGCAGTTAAACGACGTAGTGTGAAGCTAGTCACTTTAATGTCTTATTCCATCATGTTGACGATAATGTACTGTAGTATCTAGACCATTTTGTTTCAATTACCCGACATAGTATGACATTCTTTCAAATTTCGTAACTGCGAATTGTTGTGCAATTCATTTGATCTCCCATAGCGTGAATTCCAGTCACCGTTAATCGGGCTGCTTAATCAACTCCACAATGCACTCAACACTGTAAAAAACCGCAGCCATCATGATGCGAAAATGTGATTTATTCGAAAATCGGCTACATCCTAAGGTTGTAAGCAGTGTTCATTGGTAAATAGCTTATAGATCAATGGAAGTATTTTAATTGGCTTTGGTTCAGGCAATCCGTGGTGTTAATGTGCGCGGCTTTTTGCTTGACATTTCTTCCCACATATTTTCACGTATATGTATTGAAGAACTCATTTGACCGACCCAAAGTCGCGGTGAATATTTACCTCATCCAGCCCCCTAAATTGTTGCGCTTCCTGAGTACACAAGATGCTGCTTTGATAAAAATTGTTGGAACCGTCGGTAGGTATCACTTTTTATTAAAAAGTCTCCACCAAGTTGGTTGTAAAACCTAATGTGGAATTATCGAAACGGTAGGATGATCAGAAAATGTATACCCCAAGAATCTGAAAGTGGTTCGTCTTGTGGCTCATTCATTGTGGTAAGGCGTTAACTGGTAGTTGAGCGTATATCAATGAAGCCCGAAGCTTGCCTAACGTAAGCTTAATCTCCATTTGCTGACGTATCAGCCGTGCAACTGTGTCAAACTAAGCTAGCATTGAGCAGACAGTATCCGATCGTAATCGAACTGTTACGAATAGCAGGAGATTGTCGGTGCTAATTGCAACAATTGACCAAATCTTAACTAGTTTATTCCAAGGTGGAAGTTAATTGGGTAGTCCGGTTACATGTATTTTCATCTTTGGTTTCAGTTCCTAACTGGTCTTTACGACGTGCGCAACAGACTGCTGACTCTAGTGAAAATATTTCAACTGGCGCGGTTTGCTGTCTAATTTGCATCAGGCTTTAAACGTACTCTTCAGAGCCGCCTTGAAATTGCTATCCGGCTTTCTTGTCACTTCTGCTGCTCGCCAGTTTTGTTCTCTTAATCACTCGTTTGCTGGTGTTAATGGCACCACGGAAGCGATCGCCTTGTCGCTACGAAGTCAAGCTATTTGTTCACATAGGCAGTTTGTTCATGTCGTGCAGTTGTCATGGTCAGAGGCCGCACCAGTTGCTCCCGTACACAACGAGACTGGACCTTGACGCGGTGTGACAGTTCGCGCATCTCGATGACACATTGAGCTATACTGGAAGGTATCATGATCACACCGGCGGAGTCGCCCACGCCAGGCAGATCGAAACATAGAGGTCTGACGTTTCGTTGTCTCCTGGTCCCCCAGGTCGGGAGTTAAAAGGTTGGCATTTTTCCAGGAAAAAGCACTAGTTCTAGCAAATTGTCACCCACCCATCTCGATGGGAAACCTTAACCGTTCTCCCTTCTGGGTCTGGGCGTCGTGACAGTACTTAAATCCACACACAACCACGAATAATCACAACACTGTTAATTTCATACTGCATTGGCCTTCTCGCAATACGAACCGGATCGCCCTGTCTGCTTCATACAGCAGAGTGGATAGGCGAAAACATGCTATTACTGACTTTTCCCCCACTGTCCCACCAAATTTAGCTCGCAAGCCCCTCCTGACCTCTATTTTTATTAATTACACTGTAGGTCCCATAATAGATATGGCTGATCATTAGTAATACTGTGTCGGTAAGTCCCATCTCTTACTACTCAGCTTCAGGTTCCCTCATCCCTTGTTTAGACCTAGAATACGAATTAATATAGATACTTTCAACATTCGCACACTGAAACAGATAGGTCAACAGGCCGCTCTCACATGAACGTTAGACTCGTTAAATGTTGATGTCTGTTGTGTTTCAGAGATGAGAATCCAGGACAGTAGTCAACGTATGGAACTGACAGCACACACACTGTCTGTCTGATACAGGTTATACACTTCGGGTGATACCTTGACCACAGCTACCGGTCAGGCTTGAGTAGGTAGTCCTCAGCCCGACGGCCATAGCCGCATTGGTAGATTGGATCCCCATTAATAGTAAACTTTGCGCCGTCTGCTTAGGGAGTTGTGTTAAAACCAGCCCTAGGCGCGAAACTTTCGGAAATCTTTTCATTGTGTTTATTTATGTTGCAACTGACTGTAGTGACGTCGGTGTCAAGGATGCCTTTCCCTCGGATCTGGCCCCTCTGCTCCGGTCGATACATCGTTTTAATAGTCATTCTGGCCGGAGATATGAACTCCTAGGTCGGCCGCCTTGGTGAAGCTGAGTCTCATTTCGATGGCAGGTTTGGGATAGCACCACATCGCACGGATAATTGTGGGCGACTGTTGCAACTGTGCGCTGAACGTAAGCTATTTTTGGCCAGCACTAGTTTTAGGCATCGTGCAGAACAATTTTATACTTGGCGCCCGCTTTCTCCGAATCAGGCCTGGTCTCAGATAAACCACATAGCTGTTAGTTATAGGTGGCGGGGTTCCATTCAAGACTGTCGTTCTTATTGGATCCCAGACTTATATTCAGATCATGCGTTGGTACGTTGTCGTTTCGTTCTTACTTTTGCTGGGCAACGACCCCACGGATAGCAACGATTAGCTGTTGAGAAACTGGCTTCACCATCGGTAAAGCATAAGTATCAAACTGGTTTAGAAAGTAAGCTTAACAGTTCTCACTCCGAAGGTCCCCATAGTTGTTACATCGGAGTATCCCAGGCCATTCATGAAGTAGGTACTGTGGTATGCGGCACAGTGGTTCGTGGGTCAAACAAACATTAGATTTCAAGAAATCCCTAGAGTTTTTACGTGTCAGACGCAACATTCCTCTTGGCGGTTCATATGACAGGTCTAGGAGAGTATGAAGGTTAAACGTAGCTTGAAGGCTGATCGTGAGACTTGGTTAATGGAGGTAGCTAAAGAATCAGATACCGCTTTTGCTTCAGGGAACACCGGCAGACTCTTTAGGCTTATCCGTGCTACTGGTCTCAGGACACCGTTTGTCAGTGAAGTTATCAACGAGGCAGATGACACACCCATCAATAATAAGTCCAGGGGGTTAGAGCGCCGGATGGGGCGATTTGAAGAACAATTCATCTGGTCTACTGCTTCCACTATGTTGCCGTCACAAACTTGTATCGTGGCACGCTCATCGATAGACTTAGAACCACTCACTAAGACTTGGGTCCATAATTGCATTTCGACTATCGAACGTAATAGGGCTGTTTGCCCAGATGAATAAGATGGATGGACGTTGGTGGAGACCTAGACTCAGCTGTTTCACCTTGTGTGAATGACGGAGATAATCCCTTCGTGTTAAGGTTACTGGATAATAGTTCCGATATTCAAAAAGAAGCCCAGGGCTCTGGCGGAAACCATTGGAAAATTAGGTTGACCCCAGTCATTGCTGGGGATCTGGCAACTATTATACTTCGTCGATTCACGGCAGTTGGGGAGGCGAACATTAGGGAAGAGCAGACAGAGTTTCGCCTTAGGCGTGGATGTATAAACCACATTTTTACTCTTCGTCAAACTCTGGAGCAGCGTCATGTGTAAAGACAGGCAACAATTGCCGTATTTCTCGACTGTAAAAGTGCATTCGAGTCGGTGGATTGATCTGCAGTTTTAGAGTCATTTAACCGCAGAGGTGTACCGATCATTTATATGAAAATGCTGTCGGCGCTTCATTCCCATACTTCCGCTCAGGTTAGGGTTTACGGTGAACTGTCTGACAGTTTCAGCATCATGAGTGACATACGTCAAGGCCGACTTCTTTCACCATTTTTGTTTAATTTTGTGATGGACGATATAATGGAGGACTGTCCCCGGCAGTCACAAGATGCCGGCGTGGACCTCCTACCCGGTAGTATACTGACTGTTCTTGATTATGCTAGCGACAATGTGTTGCTCTTCGATACTTTCCAAGCAACACAGAGGGTGCTAGACACTAGTTCGTACTCTACTAACTACTTCGGAACGCGTTTTGTAGCCCCGAAGGTCAAAATGGTTTTGTATGATCGGTATGTTTACGTAGTCCTAATGTTAGATAATGAGGTTGTGGAGGTTGTTGATCAGTTTGTGTACCTGGGAAGCTGTATCAGCGCGGCGGAGGAGGTGTAGGGAATGAAATAGAGGCGCGTATCTCTAAGGTCAAGGCGATATTCGTCAATTTGAGGCACCTGAGGCGACAGAGAGATGTCTATCTGAGGCTTAAGGGTCACGTACATAAGGCGACAGTGAGGGTTGCATTACTTTACGACAGCAAAACCTGTCCACTCAGGTTAGAAGGTATGAACCGTTTTCTAGTAGTTGAACATCGATGTGTGCGTTCGATCGTTTGCATCTTGTGGCACCAACGAGTAAGCACCAAAAACGTTACGAAGCGGACATTTGGCAGTGAGTGCCAAGCGAGTTCTTTTGTTTAATTGCTGCATTTACACGTTGCTTGGCTACGTAATAGGAATGCCATCTTGCCCTCTGGTGCAACGAGCACTCATTGTCGATGCCGCGGCCGACCGGCGTAAAGTACGAGGGGGACAGATGATCACCTGACGTAGAGAAATGAAATCGTTCACCAAGAGGTCGACCACTGTAGGTCGGGTTCGCTTCCCGGTATACAGACCTCACGACTCACAGAGTCGGTGGCTAATCGAACTAAGTGGCGTGAATGTTGTCGTTGTTTGGTCGAGTTGTCTGTGAATTGATTACACTTAATGACGCGAGGCAGTGAAAGTCGTAAAGAAGCTGTCTTGCTGATGATGCCATACTTTCATTTATAGCTCAATTGATTGTTTGCAAGGTGTAGACGCTCTGATGTTGAATGTTTAGGTATAAACTGAGCTATTTTTAATAGTTGGGTCCCTTCCCTTTCCCTTCTTTTTTTGTTTTCTCTTTCTGTACGGGGTCTACTTTTTTTTCATAGTTGTGTGACAATTAAGCATCAGTGAGAATCGCTGATATATTGCTTTCTTTGACGATGAGGACACTCATCCAGCTCCCTTGGCTTCAAATTGTCCACTTCCATCTGCATCTACGTAAACTCTCGACCTCTATCACGGCACGTTTATCTGCTCCGTTTCTAGGATTGTGAGAGATGATTAGTCTGCCATCGTTTCAGTTCATTTGAACTTTTTTCGTAGGTTCTGTTATGTACTTGTATGATAACTTATCGGAAACATATTCATCGTGTTGTTTCCTCTCTGCTTAATTTCCAATTTTCGTATAATTACAGTTTCACAAGTGCTGTTCCAAGGAGCAATGTTAGAACTCTAAAACAACAACGACTAGACGCCACTGCAATGTAGCTAATTATTTTCGAATATCCCAATAGAAACTCTGAATAGGAAATCATGCACGTCCACGTAGTGTGTCGGCAATATCTGTATTTGTGCTCGTGAATTCGTCTGCTGTTCGAAACTGGGAAATACCATCTGCTGTTTGTACAGTGGATGATACGCAGCTACAAAGTAGTTGCGATTTAACTGTCAGTCTACAAGAAAGGTCTTGTTAGTGTATAAATTAACCCTCCCTTACGTCATTCATGGTGTGATTGCGCTTTAGGTGTACTCTTCTTAAACAAAGGCGCTCCAATGTGCTTGATTCCACTTCTAATCCGCTTGCTTCAAGTCAGTATGACGTTTGAAATTGTTTTCTAAGGATCCTTGAGTATGGACTTGTTACCGGGACATGTTTGTTACCCGCTTTGGGGGTCCCCACCGGCGATTATCTAGCGGCTGTTATTTAGGCTGGGTGTGGTTAAGAAACCTGACCATAAAAGCTGTTTGAACTGTGTTGCGTTTGTTTTGAAGTTTGTCCGATGCCACCTATTCAAACTCACATTTCGGTTAGCAGGGAATATAGCTCCGCACATATAACGATATTTTGTTTTCAAGTGGAAATGATATTTTTATTTCTTAATTTATGTGTCACTCTTCAACAAACACACGATCAAAGCAGGATTGTTCTTGGTTGACATCACTAGATGTGATACCAGAACTGTTGAAATAGCCCGATTTCTATTTTTCGGAAAATTGCCAGTCTGTTAGGACTGTCGATGGAATGACTACGTAATTCATAAAGTCAAGCTTTGGGTGATTGGAGTGGTCAGTTATCAAAATTTGCATGTGGTCTGACGCTGGCATTCTTCATAGCGCGGTATGCAGTGTTGTACTCATGCTAATATGGACAAAGAATGGTCTGTAAAGCACTCCTACTATGGAAATGATAGATTGTGTTACGTGAACTATTTAATAAACTGATTTAAAAAGAGCTAAGTATGTCGTATCAGAGTGCGTTGTGATTTTAATTTAATTACAGAACCATGCAATTCTCCTACTGATCTTGCTGATAGGAGATGCAGTCGTGCCAGCGGCCAGCGATTCGCCATCTCACGTGTCCCCTGTACACCAAGGCTAGCTTTTATGCACAAGTAGATTCGAACTTGCAAGCCGCAGCTGCATGATTATATCCTCGTTTAGCGCGACAATTGGAATCAGTTTTCGTGATACAGGTGTACATTTGTCTTCTGATATATGTGTGGCTTGGGACCCTAATAATCTTTCCAGAATTCGCATCTTTTCTCAAATCGAAAAATTGTACCCGCCGCCTGGCAGAGTAGTGTACAAGTAAACCTGCATAAATGACGAATTTCCCGGGCGCGTCTAAATCAAAACTCCGAGATTGCGTCTAACCTTGATTGTTAAGCTGCATCCATTCAGTCAGCACTGAGTGACTCGCAGTGCACTACATTCATCCAAGCTTTAAAACACGGTGACGGAAAAAAATTACTGATATTGAGTTTGGGACAACACCACAATTCAGTCGTTCTGATCTGTACTGACAAAAAGGGAACTATTCCGTATGAAAACTTTGTCACAATGTTCACTGAATCCTAGTTGTTTTTTAGAATATACTTCTCGATTTATCCGTATGTACCTGGCTAATCAGTCTTGCTGGCGAAATTATCCACTGTCCGACCGTTGACGACTTCACGTCTTCCAGAACTAATCGATACTGATGACAGCCAGCGCTGTAGCTGTTTCCAGGAACGTAAGCGGTTAACAGAACAGGCTTCCTGATAATCATGTGGAAGAAAACCAGTAAAGTTTGATCCCTGGGTTCAGTTTTGGCGTTAACGTATGGTTATGAATTGCGGGGTGCTATATACGTTTGCATCCACTCTTTGATTCCATGTGTGTGACTCGTTGATCGTCAAGTTTGACGTTCTGATCGTGTAGCATATGCTTAACATGTTAAACGTATTCAGCCACTCAGACGTTTCTTGAAACCGATTGAGCTATGTTGAGTAGAACATAGTCCGATTGCCGCAATTAACGCTTCTCGTCTACCCTGTCTTGGTGATCCAGTGGGTTTTGACTTACGTCCATTACCAAGCTGTCTCTTATCGATTAATCTGAAGGTGTTTTCCACTTTTAGCTGATTCTGTGTGTCATATTCCTCTGCTGCTGACTTGTTACCGTTTGAACGTTCATCTGAGGCGTCAGAGAACAAAGAAACACGACAGTTCGCTGGTAACCTCTTGCCATGAATCGTTGAAAATAGCTCTCATCTGCTGCGATACACAGGTAATTGCATGTACGAATTCTTTTTCCCCATGATTACTAATCATGGTGATAAAAAAATCGTCTTGTTATTTATTGAGTTTTGTCCGAGCTTTAGTGCTGTACTGGTTAGTTATATTCATCACACGCTTTCAATCCAAGTTTGCTACTGGCTTCTCTATAACCACCGAGTCAACTTTGCTTCGATTAATTGTCACTAATGCACCTTTTTGGCTGTCAGTCTTTATTGCCAAATCATTGGTGTTGTAAACTAACTCATCGAGCCTAGTGGGTTGTAACGTACAGTAGAATACTCATGTCTAGATTAGTGAACAACCATGACTACTCGTCCCAACAGGAAATTATCTTCGAAGCTCTGGCGATTGTCGCTTAGACGAATATATCACACAATGCCTCTGTTGTTGGAACATCCTTTTGTGTGCCTCCGGTTTTTTTTTGTTTTAAGTCACCGGCTTACCTGACTATCTTATTATCATGATAACGCTCCAGTATTCACAACTGCACAACTTTTTCTTCATCTGTTCTGTTTTAGATCAGAATGAACGCGCTAGATTTCCTACGAACAACAATCGTTGAATGCAAACACTACGCCGAATTCATCCAACTGTTAGAAATCTTTTTCCACTTTTTGAAATTCAATCAGTGGCCAGCGGAACGTTCAGTACGGCATCAAATATCGTACTCAATTTACGTGGTAGGTGTATATTATTTCCAACTTTTGAGTTTGATAAAGTCACGCTTAGATACGTGTTCAGTCGTGTTCATTTGCACTCTTCCGTAGCCGGTCGAAACGAAGCCGTGAACCAATTCTATCTTCAGTGAATAAGATGTACTCCTATTCTCACTTGCCACTCGGTTGGTTACAGGCCATGTGTACCTTCGTATTGATTCTTCGAATTTCATATTAGGGTTTTGCGAGTGAAATTCAATTACGACCAGTTTTGTCCCTCAGTTCTAGTTTTCTCTTCCTTCGCTGATCGCAGTTAAGCAACGATACGTATGAATGAGATTGTTTCTGTAATCATGCGGAAGCACAACGGTACTATCGGGTCTTCATGGCTGATATGCTTCGACTCCTTCAGGCTAGATCATACTCTCGATTACTATAGACAATTATGGTTACTCGTGGTAGTTTATCACACATTCGCTGTAGATTACTTTGTGCCGAAAATCTGCTTCTTACGTTTGCTTTTGTTATTATTGAAGAGGTTTACAATTACATTCTTTCAACACTCTTGAGGCGCACTACCGTGGTGACACGACTATCATTCACACGATCACTGGTTTGGGCCGCGACCAATTCAGTACCTGTTGTCTGTTCATACTCTTCGATGAAATATTCCGCCTCAACAGTGCGGTGAGCTGCGTCTCGAGTCTTCCGACCAGGCTCCTGGCCAATGCAAAAAATAAATCGGTGAATTCAATGATAACGATGTGAACCACTGAGCCAATAGTCACGGACTCCAGTTTAACTGTCTGGAGTGCGTATGTTTTTACTCGTTGCGGAGTGTGTGAGTGGAACTACGAATGGTTGAACGCAAGGCACTTGCGATGGCGGTTATGCGCACGCGTCTTTTGACTTCGGTCTTTGCGACAGACTAGTTCGGAAACGGATGTCGTCAACAGAGTGTCGATTATCAGCTCATATCGGGTCATTCATCACCTGTTGCCATCTCAGCGTGTGGATTTTTGAAAGCATTGTTACCTTTGAGTGTATTATTACTTACTCGCTTCAGTTTGTTGTCCATAGTCATTTAGAAGTATGCGTTGATTTTCCAGCTACTAGCCAGCAGTTTCGCATTCTTACGTTCATAGGTTTCCAAGCGTCTTGTGGAACTTAGATGTCGGGCTCGACTTGCTTCAGCTCTTCCCTCTGATCAAGCTAAACCACCTACTCTGACTAAACTGGGCTCTATGCACTTTTCCGGTCCAATTCAACCGGCACTATCCCATTGTACGGTAAGCTTTTCCATTTCTTGTTCTGTTGTAATCTCGTCGTTCGTTTCTGTC
>JTDE01001276.1:51719-64391 GCA_014338405.1 Paragonimus skrjabini miyazakii
GGTCACGTACTCCGTATGTCATCTGATCGTTTACCGTACCGGGTATTATATACTGAGGCCATCAACAGTTGGGTAAAACTGCGTGGTGGTCAAGCAACAACGTGGTCACAAAATATGAAGACCTTGACTGCTCTATTGTGCAAAGCGGGTAGTTGTCGCCTGCCTGGATGGGGTCCTCGTGATCACTCAAACCGCTGGTTAGAGACGCTATCCGAGATGGCGATGTGTCGCAGTCAATGGCGTACTTGTAACCATACCATTTCTAGTTCTTCCGCTTAGTTTTGTTTTAATAATTTTCAACCTTCTTAGTAACGTTTTCTTTTAGGATATTCCACGTCACTATTGAGGTGAACGGCGGCCCGAGCCACAGTACCTTTTGGTCAGGCTTACGGCTACTATGATGATGTTGATGAGGTGAATTAGACATGGGTAATATAGGTCGAAGTGGTATACGCTGCTTGTGGGTCTTGGGAAGACCCTACAGTTGAGGCAACGAGCAGCCGCCAGGTTTTAGATGTTTGTATGTCTTTTCGTTTATCCAGCCATGTTTAAGAATTACTTTTAACTGATTCTAACATATTCTTTCTTCTGTTAGATCAATGTTTTCCTCCTTGTTTAAAAGTCTAAATTTTTGTCTGTCACTCAGGATTGATAACATTTTTTTCCATGTAGCTCGTCTTATCCATGACTACTGTTTCGGAGCTTATGTCTGGCTTCAGTATTACAACATTTTTTTATTTGAGTTTCTGCAGAGCCCGAATTAACGCTGAATAACTTAGATAATTTTAGCTGGTTCAAAAATAAACTGATGTAGCCTATGATGGTTTGAATACTCATGTGAACGACAAATGTTTGATAACAGCTCGACATTTGCGGTTTCTTTGTTCCTACCCCCGCCTGTGTACTGTAGGCGTTAAATTGAACGTTTTCTGTATTATTGGTTATTTGGTACTGACGAGCCAGTACGAAAGACAAAGCATCTAACAATGTTCACCTTCTAACCGTTTTGTTCAAATTGACGGTTGTCTCCGTGACACCCCTGGTTGTATTTTACTGTTATGTAAAGATACTAAAGTTCTGATGCCAACCTTTTCTAAAACCCTCTATCTGTAGTCGTCCTTTTCTGTCTATTGGCAATTTTCCACATTTCAGATCCTGCAAATTAGTGAATTTTTCTGCACCCAACTGCTTTGTGGTCGTCATCGTGGTGCTGTGGAACAGTGTTCAATCGGATTTCGTCCGTTCTGTCAATTTCTGCTCAGGTTTCGTTATCCAATGATCTTTTTAGCTTTGCCGTCCGTTTACAAATTATACTCGCATACAAGTAGGGTATTCTGTTTTGATTTTCGTCAGCTGTGATCTGCAACATCAGGCAAGGTACGGCCTACTGCCACTTCTGTATTGCTGTCTGTATAGTCAACATACTGTATCAAGGCCACAATCTGAAGTAGTTCTTGCTTCTTCTCGATTCTCATTGTCAGATTTGTAATTCACGTCCAGTTTAACGTTTGTCTTAGCCTATTGAGTGGAGGTTGTGTCTCATGGATCTAATCTGTGCGCACGAAAGATTGGAATAAATGGCTTTAATCATCATTTGGTTGGTTTGGTGGAGCCAGACGCTTCAACCTAACCCCGGGATCCGAGTTACTAGGATATCGATTAGAGTTTCGCCTCACAGAACGGTCAGCCACTACGGAAATCACACACTAGAGGTTGTGACTGTATGTTTAGATATGATTCTCCCGTCCGACTTATTTGTTCCGAAGACACTTGAGTAATGGTCACCAAACGAGATGATGACAGTTCTACTCCCGGTCGGGACAAATATTTTCCACTAATGATTTTTAACATCCTTTCGATGTTGGCCAGGTGGAAACTTTGTGTGACTGAGAAACGTGGAGTCAAATTTGAATGATTTTTTACTTGGAGCATTGGGGATGTCTTCGATGATGGTTTTATCCGTATTGATAAAATTGCAAAACGTGTTTTTTCACAATGTGTTTCGTGATTTTTGTGACTTTCTGTTGTCATGGTTACGTGTGGTATTTGCTTATATCCGAGTTCTAACTTTACAAATTGCCTGTGTGCACACCTAATTCGGGAAAATCCAATTCTGCTTATGTTTCAGCTCTCGTTTGACACATCGCAAGCAAATACCAGCCTTATGGCTCCAAGCCGTGTTGGATGATCTGCTGTTGCCAAGTGACGTAACACGTCCTGTGCTACCAGAATCGACTGTGACGGGATTTTTGGAACGTGCACGCGAACTACCTTTTACATGTCTTAGATGCGCGGGCGAGGTCTACTGTATAACACGTCGTTCTGCCGGCTTGCCTCTATTCATTCAGGTGTGAACACAGACCGTTTTTTAACTATCCCGATTTCGTTCAAAAATTGTTATGACTGAAGGCTTATTCTCCGCTCGTTTGATTGGGCTCTTCATTTTTCAATTTGTTGTTCGATTAGTAGTTTTTTAGTCAACTTCTGCCTTGCCTATATCGTTTTCGTTGTTGGGTTTGGCGCCCATCCGATGCGCGACTGCCGAACCAATATGTTGCTGTCGAGCTTCTGCACTGCCGCAGATTGCCGTTATAGTCTTGTTCACCGGCGCGGTTGTGCTTTGTCAATCATCCATCTTGCCTCTGGTAATCTGGCCACTTATTTTTCCAGAGAAGACTCGACTGTAGAAAATCGGATTTTCAGCCAGACTCTAACCACAGACGGAAACTGAAGTTTCAGATATACCAAGCGTTCCGCTGGTTACAAAGCCTCGCCCAGAGCTCACATGCCACACTTGGATTGAGTTACCCATCTATTCTAGTGTGATATCAACACCATTCGTTTTTGCTCCCATACTGAGTAATTGTAATCACTAAACGTTTTCAGATTTCGTGTTCTCATTCAGCACGTTTCGTCGGGTTATAACGGCAATTATGAGTCACAACTTGCTTCGGTGTTTAGACATATTTAAGGGTATGGTTTCCGTGTTAGACGTGATGAACATTCCCTGATAATTAATCGGGAGCATAGTAGGTTGAATCCACGGAGAATAATAGCTCTTGTAAGAACTCACTCCTGGACAGACACAACTAATTTTCAACCATTCTTTTGTGCATCATGTATCACTGGCTCATCTACTCCTCGGAACCTCTCTATGGCTGTGATCAAAATTCCGTTAGGCTTCATTTCTAGGTATTAAGCCCCTTTTGATCTCTGCTGTGTTTTTAACTTGCTCCGACTCAAACTTAGCAATTGTTGCTGTAGTAAATACATTGAAGTGCGGTAACCGGATCTAAAAGAATGTTCATCAAATAGAGGAACGGTCTCGTGCTTATATTTTTAACCAGAAAATTATGAAATATCGCACAAGCGGAGATTCTCGTTTTTGATAATCATTAGCCCTTACTATCATTTTTGATGCTATTTCGATCTTCACTGCTAACCCATAACAGTAATTGGTTGCTACCGTACTGTTCAAGAAACCATCAACAAACAACCGGTTTGTCTCGTCTGGTAGAAAAACGGATGGTCAAACAACCTGTGGAAGACAATCACTTTATCAACGTTGGTGGATGATAACGTTTATGGGATCTTTTCGGACCTAGCTAGTAGTCTACTAGTAACTGGCCAACTGGTAACGCAAACGATAGAAAATTATGTCTTATTGCAGCAAATCATACAGTAACTCTAAAATAGTGAACCGGTTGATTCATTTAATGCAGGATTAAAACATTGTTTCCGCTAAAATCGATTTGCTTATCATGGCTTTAAAAAATACCTGCTGCTAACTGTTCGTGTTTTGATTGTCCAGTGGTACCGAGACTGCCTAAAACTGACAACACATTCTACTGAATTCACCTTGGTTTTTTTTTAAGTTTATCAGGTGGATTCTTGTGTTTATTATTGGTCTGCGCATACTCAAAGTGGTCCCCATGCGAATGTCCTCAACTTGAACAATCCTTTCTCATCTCTACTGATTGTCCTCTCCGTTTGATATTCTTGGGGTTTCACTCACTGGTAGTGTTCAGTTCAGTGATATATCGGGATTTTTTTTCGGCTTTGGCTTCCAGCATGTATTTACGCATATTTGTCCCGTGTAGTTTGATGGTCTAGTAGGGAGATTTGTCGATGCGCTTAGGTGGGCTTTACAGGGCGGGAGATGGACGAGGTAATTGATTTTTTCCTGAGTTCTTACTGTTCATCAGCTAACCTGGCGACACTGGAACGACAACCGTCAGTCAGAATGTTTCTAAGTAAACAGTTGAGAATTTCATTAAGTTCATAAATTAGCGCTTCGGCCGGTGGCATGGCGTACGCCGTTGGTATCTCTGACCTGGATATGCAGTCTGCAGAAAATGTGGTCACACTGAAGAAATTTGACACCTTGATCTCTCTATCGGCAGTGTTTTTGAAATAAGGAACTTGGATTCCAACACAAGTGTAGTTTGTTGTTCAATTCCCACACTGATTGTTAGATTCCGCGTTCGCTTAATCTTATACACTTTCTTTTCAACTAGATTATCAAAAGTTCATGTTACTGTACGGTAGGCAGTGCTAATAAAATGCACTCAGATCAGAGAACGAACTACCCGCAACGACCTCGCACATCTCTTAAGTTCCCGTTTTCAGTCACCCTCTTTTTTTATTTGTGGTTTTCAGGATATTCTGTCTGCGCTGTGTAACTCTAATTGTGGTGATCTGTCCTATGTGACCTCAACGATGAACCGCTTATTGGATCTGATAGACAGTGCCGTTTCATCTTCAACCGTTTCCTGTGTGAACACATGCGGTTCCATTCAGGTTGGTGTTTTGAAATTTTCCAAACAAACGAACCACTTGTTTGTTTGTCGTCTAGACGCAATCGGTATCATCGGCGGTAGTATATCTGCTCAGTGTTCATCAACAATTATCATGCAGTGATGGAAGAAACTATAATTCGGAAATAGGAGCATGGCACACTTAAAATTGAAAGATTTTAAATCATGATGTGTGCACTTTACGAACCAGCGATCGAGTTGCAAGGAATAATTCCGTATTATCTTGTTTTTCACTGCCCTTCATTATTTATGTTACTTACTTTTTAAATAATTAATCCATTCCACCAGCCTCGTTATTGAAACTTCAATCATAAGCCGTCAATATTGCAAATGTACTCTCTGGCTGTCTATCCAGTGTATGGGCTTCTGATTAAAAATCCATCCCTTTAAGTGTCAACACGTTTTTGCTCGTTAATTTTTTTTATAACTCATTGCTTAGAATTGGGTTTGTTAGTGCAGCTTGATGACGTTAAACCCGTTTGTCAGCCATCTATGATTGGATCAGGTTATTATACTCGCTAAAACACATTTGGCGCGATAGACGCTCAACAATTCTGTTGGTAACTTTGTACCGGAATTCTCCAGCATCGGGCTTTTGTGTGACACATATCCACAGTCGTCAAACCGTAACTTTGAATTTGAGTCAACTGTAAAACATGTTGGCTAATGTGGTGCCTGATGTGATTGTTTGAGGATTTAAACCGTTTGTTGTTAACGTATAAATCTTGGTCAAAATGATACTCGCCACGCTCTCTGTAATTATTCGTACTGTTACGTCCTGTCTCTCAGTTTGAGTCTTCGGCGTATGCACTGCACAGCGCCTCCCACTTCTGGTTACCTGGATTCTGTACTGTCAGGTTGTTCAGGTCTTACTGAGAATATTCGAGATTGCTTTGGCCCGAACCGGCAATCGACGCATTTACCGTTGTGCTACTTTGAACTTGCGTGAACGCTGTCTGGTTCTGTGTCAATCTTCTAGAGTTTATAGCGGAACTGTGTGCTCAGAAATGACAGTCACTCTTTGTTCATACTGGTAATTGTTGTTCTCTCAATTTGATTTATTGTTGTTGCCCTCTATACATTTCAGCGCTGTGTTGTCACATTCAACATAGCCCGTACATTGTTTCGTTCGTCAACTCTGATGCAGTCGACTTCAACATTTGTGGAACGTGCTATTTGCCTAGCATTGGATGGTCTGGGTTCCCACGAGTGGATCGTAAGTTGTTGTTAATAGGATATTCCTCTCTCGTTAACCATCCACTCACACCAAATGATCCTCCCAATTTATACCACCCTTTTGTTTCCTAACACACAATGCGTTTTTGTATCTTAGTTTATTTTTATTTTCGAATTGCTTGCAATGTTACACATTTTGTACAGTAGATTTCTTGATTGTTATGTTCAGTTTATTTTTTATTTTTTGAACCTCTGAGTATCTGTTAACAGCATATTATTCACCTTCCTGTTGCTTAATTTTTTTTGTCAGATTCGCAATTCTGCCGGACTTTTGTATAGCACACTCGTCGAACGAATTTTCGGTGTCAATAGGTCACGTGACATGACCAGTCGAAAGAACTGGTGGGTTTCTGTAATTGAAAACCTTTGTATGAGGTTGCATTATGGAAAATGTTTCTTGTTATCATATACATTTCCATAGTGTCAACTTCAGACAGTAAGAGGCTTGGTTTCGAAGACCTGTTGAAAACCAACTTTTAAAGTGTAATGTAGTCGGTTTCCTTGAGCGGAAGACTGTTGTCACCAAGAATGAGTCTATTTTGAAAACTGACACGTAGTGTACACAATTTAACCACCTTGAAGACAAACCTTCATTCTCGCGAACATTTCGTTTTTGTCTTCATCCAATGGATCAGTATTCCATTAGGATTCTCTCGATTTCAGACATCCACCCAAGGGTTTTCACGATTATTGACTGTATCTCTATCTCGTGTGAGTCAGAGGAGTAGTCCTTGGTGTAGAAGACATTTACTCATCTTTATTGTGAGTAGTCCAGTGCAATGACAATAGTGTCACTATCAACCAGGTTGAGGTAGAAACAGTATACATCATTAAAATCGTATTACGTCAAAGAGCTTTTTCCGTTTCAGACTAAGTTATGGTTTCCTGAAGCTTGTTTACATGTTTTTTTCCCGGACCAGTTTGGTTACTTCCAGCCGACGTCTATAACAAATAGATCAGCATTGTCTATCACATTGTATTGCATCAGTACGATATGGAGCATTGCACAAAATGATTATGAGCCCAATTAGTGGATAGCAAACGAGCCACTCGGTTCGGCAAATAATGATTAAATGGCTGCCTAAAACTAAGACACTGTGTGAGGGTCCTCTGAGTTCTACGTTGTCTTAGAGGCTTGGTAACAGAGAGTTTAAGCAGAGTTCTAGAGACATTATCGCCACGATAACAATATTAACTGCGTTCATTCAAACCAACTGTTACTTCCGTTTTTGTTTCTATCTTTTATTTCTAGCCTCTCATCTGCCAGCTTTTTCACTCGTTATTCCATATTGAAACACCATTTGGTTCGTATCTTTGAGATGACAACAACAAATCTTGCGTAAGTTCGCCAGCGTATGTATTAGCCCACAATGCAATTGTTCACTGCGAATACTTATTTCTATTCAGCCCTTTTATTTTAACCCAAAAATCGATTTCCCGATATTGCAACACATCGTTCGAGCCTTCTCATTTTTTCGTGCCATTGATGTCTTCAATAATTGTTTACGGTCGGATCTCCGTTCTAAACGCATTGTCAGAAAATTTATATGTATATCGTAATCTCAAAAGACGCTTCTTTTGGTATCTTGGTTCTGCTAAACTTCAGTTACAAAATACGTAAAACAGCACCACAACACTTGTTGCCAGTCGTGCAGGATTAGTCCTCTTGTGAAAACGCATCATGCAAAACATTCGCAGCTTTCCAATCTTGGAGATTCTATCTCAAAATAATCACTGCCCCGAGCAAACTACCTATGCCTGGTCTCTTTGAGTTTATTTCGAAACTACTGCCTAGATCCGACCACAATCCACAGCTCTGGTCCTACCTTGGGTTGATTCCCCTCTTAAGACTCCTTGACGTTTATTAGGACAATTTTGTCCCCTCAAATTTGATGTCCAGTCCACGCAATACAGTTGACTCGATCATTCTGCAAACAGACAGGGCTATCCACACGTTGTTGGTGCTGTTATCCACTCGAGTGTACATAGACAGTTGTCAGTTCTGTCGCTACGTTCGGCTTCGGAGCACACAACACTGGTGGATTGCTGACATCACTTCACTTCTGTTCCATTAGGTTACATGTGACCCTTACATACACGGTGCTGTTAATCCATTTTATTTACACAATGCTTAATGAGGAGTCCTGCTGCAGACCGAACGTATGATTTAACTGTTTGATTTGCTTCAGTTCACTTTATTCACACAATGCTGTCTGTATTTAGCTTTTAACCAGTCATCTATAATCTTAGTTGAATGCCTGCGCGAACTCAACTAAGTACAGCTCTGATTGCACTAAATATGTACTAATTAGTGCGTTATTCTGACTTTGGACTTAAACCCAGAACTGAGTTAATGTGAGCAGAAAACCCGAAACTCGAGCAGTGTTTCAGTTTGCGACAGGACTGCAGCTTGCTTATCAATTTGGTGTCGGAAAGACAATTATCGAATAGTTTGTAGTGGAGAGACGAAATTAAAACACTCTGGGATAGACTTAATGCAACCAGAAAAAAGCCAGTTGATCTGAAATAGTTTTCATTTCACGACTAGCTTGACTGTTGTGCCATTGGTTCCTCGGAGTACATGTGAAAATATATGAGGGTACTGTACGAAACGGTAACACTGTATCGGAAGCAACATAACACCCTCACAATTGCGTTTGTCATCAGCAATCGCATGAACCTCTTGATAATAGTGCGTAATCTGAAGTGTTAGCTTTTCGATATTTCAAGAAAAATGCAAACTATGCAGACAACCATAGAGAACGGTTTTTGAAGTAATGCTTTGAGTACCGTCAGTGTTGTCGTCTCAAGAGAGATCACTTTCGGTCGGTCTGTAGGTTCTTTAGGCAAACTTCTATACTCGTTTTTCACTGTCGTATCGTGCTACTCGCTAACACCTGTAAGTAGTTCATCGCGGTTCCCCAATAATTCATACGGACAATGATCTTAACTGTCAAAAAATGTGAAATCAAACCAGTGCACTAGGAACTACGCATGTGAGCGAAGACTCTTTTGGGAAATTTCTTGCCTATATTGAGTATAACTTAAGTACCCTCATTTTGAACTTCGTCTACTATCTATTCGGTTAGTTGTTTTTATCTTGCGAACCAACATTCAGAGGGACTGTAAAATCTCAAATCATCTACGTCCCGACAACTCTTTCTGTGACTTGTTTACCGTCCTTTCATATATATCGGAGCGTTGTCTTCTTGAAGATGCCCCTCTAATATGCCGTTTGCAAACATATTCAGTGTCATCAAGTTGTTTCTTAATCGGGGTTACACGCAATTATGACTTTGAATATTACGAGCTGCGTTTGTCTCAGAATTGCCTTGATCAAGGATGAATTTGTTATTGAACAATCTGTTCCCGATATTGGATAATCTTACATTAGAGTGAGATGTCATTTTTTTAATTTTTGTATCAACGTCGAATAGTTTACTCATTCCTTTGTCACGTGGTATCCAATTGAAACATCTTCTGGTGACTGCTGATCGCTTTTAATTGAGCGGTTTTGGTTCAGCATAACAATTCTGATAGCCCCGGACACATAAGTCGACTTCACCTAGATTCATCCGCGCAAATAATCAAACCTTCGGTATTCTGTAAATAAAATGTTTTTGTTACGGGCTGAAACTCGCCGCTTATCATTCTTAGGTGAGTTACGTAACGTTTTTGGAAATTGTTTTTTGTGGGTTGCTTAATGAGGAGTCCTGCTGCAGACCGGACGTATGATTTAATTGTTTGATTTGCTTCAGTTCACTTTATTGACGAAAAGAATAATGGGGAAACCCTCATGCTTGCTGTAAATTTTTGTTATGACGCAATTTTTACCCTCTAAGCAGTGAACTTTACAACGATTACAGTTCACACTGATTTGGTTGCGATTCCCAAAATATTCCAGTGGGAACCGTTTTGCTTCCCGATCAGTTCCTTGCGCGGTTATAAGCTTTTTGGAGGGACACTAAACCTGGGTTCTTTGATTAAAGCGATGTCATCTGTTGTGCAATTCGGTCAACCGAATTAACATTCCCTCTGATCTCTAAAATTGGAACAATTATCGGTCTTCTATACGAATGACAAACTGTGATCAATGCAGTCGTAACCAGGACGAAACCCAGCACAATCTATTATGGACTAATCCTTCAGTGGTTTGCCAGCTGACTGCATAATCATTTTTCCAAAATGTGACAGATGTTTGCAAAACTCCAGTCATTAGAAACGTTTGCACTGACCCTGTGTTTCCGAATCAGAACTGGGACGAGGTCTCGATCTACAGAAAAGCGGAAGTAAGTTCGTCTGTGCTGAGTGCTTCTAAACATTCGCTAAGGTTTGCAAGCTTGCTGAGCTCAGGGAACAGCCTCAGCGCGCTACCGTCAATCCGAGCTACTAGCTCCATCACTGTTGTCAGTAATTGCAAGCTTTACATTCTCTGTGTATGCACCTAGGACAATTCCAACATTGGTTTGAGCCGTAAGGTTTCCTAATGTTCATTCATTCGCAACGGCCATGATCCTGACCAGGAGGTATTGTGACCGCCGCTTTCCGTAACAGTTACATAATGTGACCCAGAAAATTTAAAAATGGCTGAAAAAGGGTAAAAAATTAATGAAAACAGTATTAAGTGGAAGAATTAAAAATGGTGTAAATGCAGGCACGCCATTTACTTTGATACACTGCCATTTCGAATGTCATTCCTCAGAACAAACACACATTGTACATAGCCGACGATGGTTAAATGCGTAGCACTACCATAGTATACTGAAGCCGTGTTTCGATAAGACAATCGATATCGGTTCGAAGTACAGAGGGTTCCTGCTGACCTGTCTGCATAACTTCCGGCATTAAAAGTGACTAGCTCAAATGGTGTCCGAAGGGTACGTAAGGATTTTTATCGGTCAAACAAACATCATCTTCGTTTCACAACATCTTGTGATCAATCGGTAATTTGTTGTATTAGTGACGCCTCACTTTTGACACCAGTTTCTTCTGATCTGAAGAAGCATCTGTAGCAGAAGTAAAACATCATCAGTAGAAAAAATTACCGATCGTTCACAAGTTGTTCTGAAGTTATGAATACTCAATCGATCTCAGGCATATTCTAACTATCTCCTTGGTTTTTAACGTGACCATGCACTACATCACGAGCAGTAAATACGGAAAGTCTCTGGAATGTGCCCAAAGACAAGGTTGGTGGGAGAGTCGCCAACTAAAAAGTAAGTTGACAAAATGTTGCATTCCGGTGAATTGCGACGCGAGTGAGAAACCGGTCGCCGGTACCTCGGACAAATACTTATGGCAGGATTATGAGGCGGAATTCAAGATTAGACATATGGTCGGGTTAGGCATCACTTATTTAATCGATGCTTTCGTGTTCAAATACACTTTCCACTTAACCTCTTTCATATCTGCTTTATGCCCATTAAACAATACTGAATGTTCTTGTCCACTGTTGTTCAGCAATTGCGAAGTGGTTGATTTGAATATCTAATTCGACTTACTCAACTAATGTGTTTTCATTACCAAATTAGCCAATTTTCTCTTTTCAGGAAGCCTGGTTCTGAGCAAACTAGACTTTATGCAGCCCTACTCTTGATGACACGTTTGCTGCCACCACATCAGACTTCCGATTCCGTTGACGTTGTCGGTCCTACTTTTTGGCCCTTTGTAATTCGGTATGTTCGGTAGACCGATTCCTATACACGATTTCCCATTGACATCCGTAAACTCTAGGAGAAGTAGCAGTTGATCAGGTTTAGGATCATGTATGTTATTGTGTGACGTTTTGCTATCATTTGCAAAATGTACGCATTCTGATATTGTGTTTTTCATAAAGAAAGTTCCATTCCCCTTCTTTTTTTTATCTTAACTTTCTATGTCCGTCTTATTCTCACATATGTGTAACTGTTAACCAACAACTGCAACCACTGTTGTATTGCTTTCAATGCGGATAAGGTGACATCATCACCTGTCTATCATACAATCAGTTCTGTCTCTTTTAATCCGATTACTCCTGCCCGTCTGCTAGTAGATACCATTCTAGTTTATGAATTGTTGACCCGAATCGAATAGAGTTCTGTTCTGAGAAACAAAACAAAAGTGCATCGCGCTCATTACATCTGTAAAACCATGAAGTTTTTGATAGGGCTAAAAATCTTACGTAAAGCCATTCCATTTACTCCATGTCCAGTACGAGCCATAGTTTTTTTATCGCAATGGTTCCTTTGCGTTCACAACCAAACAAGTGTGGTATACTACTCACAAGCAGTTTCGTTGTGAGTAGTATACTACTCACAAGTATATTACCCACAGGGGGCATTCAGGAACGAAAGGGCAAGCTTCGAACGCCAAAAAGACGACGGACAAGAAGAGACTATCGGAATAGTGTGTACGCGTTACGGCAGAACTTCCATCAAGGCGAATGACAATGGTGTATGTGAATGCATGTCTGACGTGCAAATGAGTGTTCGCGTTTGTGGTTTGCTTTTTGACATCACCTATACGGGAGTTTGCGCAATAAACGAATTCTCAGGCCATGTGTCTTTTGCGGTCACAACACAAGTACGAAAGATGACAGATCAGTAAATAAATGTTCTCCGAATATTCTCGTCGTGTTTTC
>JTDE01001276.1:120044-161399 GCA_014338405.1 Paragonimus skrjabini miyazakii
GAAAACCGGCTTTTTCTCCGCTGTCTGGACGAGTTCACGTTGCGTACCGGAATGCAGATTTTTGTCTATGAGTCTCTCAGGGTATCCATTTCTAATGAGAGCTTCTCGAATATGTCTTACTTCTTCCTGGAGAGTGTCCGGTGTACAGATCTTTTGCGCTCTGTTCAACAAACAGCGTACCAAACTTCTTATGTATTTCAAATGTAATTTTCACCGTCCTCCACTACTGTCCTCACCTGCTCTACAGGAAACCCAGAGTATGTAAACTACAGTTCAGCTAGCCAATGAGATCCACACAATTTTCACTCAGATTCATTGTGTAGGCCTTACCTTTTGGAATTTGAGAAGGTGATCGTGTGCTAAATAACGGAGACGTGGTCTTAAGCTTTTGGGTAATGGCGATTTAGCATATTAAGCATGAACTATTGAATAACGAGAATAAATTGATACTATATTCAGAAGTGAGATACAAAAATGTATGGATTAGAAACTAGCTTGGCTATTGTAAACTCGTGTATGGATGGTGTAGCTGAGTAATTGACTTGGCTCGAACCCAAAGCTAATTTAGACGCAGTAACAATAACACCCTAAATTTGAGCAGTATTTATCTATCAGACGGAATTATACAAATTACTGTCAGTGATGTAATAAAACAGCAGTAATGTGAAATAGGCTCACTGGCAATCCACATATGAATTTGAGATGAAAGTGGATCAGTATTATTGTAATTTTCGTTGACATATTTATTTGTTTCGCCTTCTCCCCATTTGACCAACGTTTACCTATCAATTGCAGCACATTCGATTAGCTGAGCCGATTACAGTATATTATTGTTACGTATCTGTGGACCATCTTCCACGGATTAACTATCCTGATTGTACGTTTACTCCCATTCATTATTGTATTTGCTTGACGTTATTCATTACAGAATCATCACGAAGTGACGAAGACAGTCTTTTGACTTTGATAGACCTCGGGTGCATAAATTCCGGCAGAACATTTGTTGTATCGATTTGTAAACCTAGCAATCTTCTATAATTATATATGTATGCATATGTGTGACAGGGGCGAGCACTAGTAATAATATCATCACTAAATATTGGTCTGATACGAAACAAGCGCACTTATTTGCCAGGACGATTATTTGAATACACTATATTTTAGGATTATTTACCTGCACATTAGGAATGCGGAATTTATGATACACGGTTCCGTAACACATCCTACTGCCATGTTGTTGGTGACATTTTGGTTTCCGACTGCTTAAGTCGTGTGCATATCTTACTGAGCCTTCGGCTCAGGTTTGTTCGTGTTGTTTTCTTTTAAAGAGCTATCGCTGGAACTCCTGCTCTGGAAGAACACTGCCCTTCGGTGTCTGTAAATTGAACGAAATTGGTTTACAAGTATAACGGGTAATCGAAACCGTATATCCGGCTTCCCTGTTACAGTTCTGTACGAAGAATATTAATTCCGTCTTATTTCCTGTTGTATCACAAAAGCAAAACTGCATGGTAGCACGCAAGGCGGCGTACAATTGATCAGTACACTATTATGTACAGTCGAATTAACAAGAGGAATATGCTGATAGTACCAATGATGTGGTTACATGTTACAAGTGTGAAATACCTCCACAACAGTGGATTTTATTTTCGAACTCCATTATTTACGAGCGAAGTTGGCGCGTAGAAGTTTTCACGTACATGACCGGTTTTCAAACGTTTGAGAAATCCACGGACAAAATGCGTAAATGGAGCCCAATTGCTTCAGCTGAGCCAAATGACAGTTCGGTTACTTCTATGCTGCGACCAATTACTCAATTACAACGGTAACTATTGAACGTCACAAAATCGTACACATAAAGTGATTAATGTGGAACTCAAATCAGACGATCAAGTTGCAAGTACAAATGGTTTCATCTAGAGACCAGCTGAGGTGGACTGATGAATTGAACGATCCTAAGATGCCTGAAGAGATTGAAACGGCAATTGAGGAATTTCGATTTTGTATGTATTAAAAAAATGACGGCATACATATATCATCAGCGGGTTAACCAGACTGTAGTTGTCTTTAGAAATGCAGGTTTCCGTTCTTCGGACATAACCCTGTGTGGGCTTTGTTTGTTAATTCACGTAAATTCTTCGGGCGATTGTTTGTCATTGATAGACTATCCGTTTCTAAAATGGATGACAGATTTATCTCTTGCGTTGAGTCACAGTTATTCTACGTTGTACACTACCGTCATTTATAACTGATCAGAAGTGTCGATTTTACACTACGGCAAATGGTACTTAACTTCGTAAAAATATCAAATCTACCCAGTTGGCCGACTTAACAATAAGCCCTCTGAGTAATCGGAAATAGGTCAACTACCGCGCAAAAGCCTAAGTAGGTACATCGCCGTTGGTTGATCTTTGGCAAGTGTCTTCGTGATTAACTCATCAGAACATCCCCCTATAACTTATATAAGACCGTGTACCGGGGACTGAACGTGCATAAGTAGAGAATTGTCCCATTAAGTACGTGGGCAGCATCCATAATGCAGAGCGAGGCATTAGAATTTCTATTGATCACCACTATGTGAAATTAAACCACTCTACGCCCAACTGTTCTCTCAGGGGCTTATTGTTTACCCCCATTTGTCCGTCTCTGGCCGAATGGCACTTCTCACATATTCACACCTAATCGACATACCATCAATAAACTGCCACAACCACAGAGATGTACTTTTCGTCACCCATCACGTGTACTGTTGGGTAAACGCCAATTCAGTATCATGACGGATGTTCATTGGAGAGGTGAACAGGGATACGTCGTGAGTGACATATCTTGCCAACCAACACCCACCGTAGCAATCACTGCACGACGCTGACTTTGGGGACCGGGCGTTGCCCATGATGTACTATTGTTCAACTTTTCATTCGTCTATTTCACTGCTCCGTGGTTGATCTGCCCTCCTTATGGTCCTAATGTAGCGACATAAGAAAGTGTGATTTCTTTGAAGATCACGGCGCTAACCAGTTGACTTTCTCGTTTCCAGCTAGTTTGTATATGCGAGAAACACTGACATGCTGATCTTAAGAGCTTCGCTTTGAAATTAAATGTAGTGCAACATTCATTTGGACTTACTCTTTACTCACTGCCTACTCCCCCTCTTTGTGAGTAGTATGTTTGGTGACATAATTGTGCCCATTTGTAGGTCGGTTTGGCCGCCTTCTTAAATTTGGACATTTTCTGCCTATGCTCGACCATTGACGGTCGAAAACTCTCTCGGGACGTACCATTTCGAACGTATGTGACATTTCATATTGATTCCATATATCTACTCTTATGTATTTGCTGATATCCATGTATTTTCTATTATAGCAACATTACCGAGCTGTTTATGGTTATCAGTTTGATTTGACCTCGGGGTGTTAAGTTCTAGTGGTACCCAGCTGCCTTCTGAAGTAAAACGTAGAGCAGATTCTACACAGCTTTGGTGCGATTGCCTGTGACTGACGCACGGAAGACATTACTGTGTTGAACTGTTGAGTTCAACTGCGATAAAATGGGAGGACAGCTATGAGCTTAGTGTACAAACATAGGTTAATCTCAATAACCAAAGTTATCGTCTAATTGGTGATAGGTTGTCAAGGCGTGGTGGCAACAATCCAGATAGTCCGCAAGAAGACTGCAACTACAGGTCTATTCCACTTTGTTGACTATGTATTGCAGACGAGATTCCCCTACTAACATGCTATGGTCAAAGACTTGCATGATCATGACGAGTGATAAACCTATAGTTGCAAAAATGAGGTTGCAAGTCTTTGGTACTAACAATCTTGCTAAGTGTTGCTTATGGGCGATGACAGTCAAAGAACGGATTTCTGTCACATAATCTGCCTGTCTACTAAACAAAATTTGCTCAAAAGTAGTGGATTGTACAGCGGAGAATCTGAAAAATGTTAAAAAAGGAGGTATGAAGTTTGTTATGAACGCAACTGTTTCATTGGCAAGAACACTGAAGTATCAACACCCAACGCACTCCCCGCTAATAAGATGAACAAATCAAACTGTTCAAAACATGTTCTTAAGAATTCTAACCAAGTTCGACATAATACATGCTGTTCGTTCGTCATGAATAGGAAATGAGTCAGCTGTTTACCAGCAGTAGCCACTAGTCGACCCTCGACAGTTACTGATTGATCAGACGACGTTGGTTTGCATCGAGCCGTGAATATGTCAGCCAAATGGTTGTGCAGCAGCATGGCCTTTGACACTAAAAAATGGCCGTGATCTGAGCGTCCAAAATTGATGGCGGATGCACATCATGCTAGTACAAAACACTTTTGTTTTAAAGCTTGCATCCGGCGCACAGGTTGTCCTTTGCAAACTCAAACATACACACTTCTTGGACTCTCCCCGTTTGGTCCAGTTGATCGAAAATTTCAACATGCTCCGTCTTATCTTTGAAAACATTCAACATCTTGGGCAGTGGCTTCTAGAGAATCAAGCAATCTTGATGCCTGGAAGGCTTGAAAAATCGTCGGAAATTCATCACGCAATTCTGCGGTGATGCACTTTTCGTGAGAGCGACAAGTTAGTTGACCGCAGCTCAGTTTAATCGTTCCTATGGACCACAGACAACCAATGAGTCTACTCGCCGTCCTCACTGATCAGTCGTGCTGTTCATCTGTCTCACCTTACCGAACACGACGAGAGGAGGAAAGTGGGTGTAGTTTACATGTTCTTAAATTCAGTCCTAAGAACGTCTACGGCATGGTTTCTAGCTCGCGGATTGGTCGCTTCACTCAGTTGCGCGTTGTGATCACAGACAGATGACATTATCTCAGCTGCGCCCATTCTGCGCTAAATGTCTAGCAAAACTGTTCAAGTTTATTGAGGCCTTGCTAGTCATTTGTCACAAGCCTCCGCTATGTGCCCGAAAGTATTTAACAGTTACACTACGTTTGTCTTGGTTTATCTAACCAGAATCAAGATAGCTTTGGAACGCCACTGGTAATTATTCAGTTACTTCCACTTGATTCTGTTACGTGTGTGATTGAAGAGTACAAAATTAATCCAGCTAGCGAACTTCGCGTTTACGCTATACTACTCAAATTGATAAAAAGGGAAATTGTCTCAACAGCGTTGTTTCTAGTGATGTCTAAGGTAATGGAGAGTCTACCAGATGACTCCCTCCGGATAAAGATTGAAGACCTTGAACTGATCACTAAGGAGTAAAGGATAAATGCGCGTCACGGATTTGCTGATTGGTCATGACTTTTAAACAAAGGCTGTCAACTCAGGACTGGTCATATATGTTGACTTTTTTAAACCCTTTGATAGGGTTGATCATTCCATCTTGCTACGGAAACCCAATAGTTATGGCCTCAAAGAGCACTTACTCATGTGGCTTATAGATGACCTAACTAAACGTAGGTTTATAATCAAGCTAAGTGAAGAGCTGTCAGAGTGATTCCCTGCTAACAGCGACGTCCCGTATGGATCCATCTCGAGAATCTTGTTGTTCACAATTTTCACTCTTGAAAGTTGTATCGTTCACTAACCAGTATATATGCACAGAACCAGCTTGATCCGAGTAAACCTTCAACACTTCGTCTTGCTCTACCCAAATCAAGAGGTTTATAGCTGCTCCGATATATTGCGTATAACCGTGGACGCTAACAGTTTCTATAGTAACTAAGCTTCATCCCTTCAGTCTACCTTGCCTTCCATCCAAGGCATGCTCTCCTCTCTGTGATGATACGGTAGTCAACGTGAGTTATTGAAGTACTGCCGTTCACGAGGATGAGAGCAAAAAGTACATGTACCACGTATCCATCTGCAGTGTACAAATGGGTAAGCCTTCGCTAAGTTGGTATTTAATCCGGTCTAAGGTTTAGCTCAATCCTCAGCACACACTCCAATATCTTGCCCTGAGCGACCTCGGTGGCGCGATCAACAGCCTCTTCCTGATCAACCTTATCTAGAGTTAACAAAAGGAATTTGGAATATGTCTACCGTTTAGCCATCGACCGCTCTTCCGAGACTGTGGCTGTAAAATGTCACATAAACAACCATCAAATTTCAGATACGATCAAACCACGAAGAAATTATGTTCGACAAATCTTGCTGAACTTATCGTAAAAGCGTTCGGTGGGACAGGAGTAAGCGGTGTACTCCGATCGTCCGTTTCAATCACTATCATCGTGGGCCGTAACATGAAAAGGCATTCGATAGCTGAAGCAGTAAACGACATGTCCAGAGGTGTACGCCACATCGGGTAGCAAGCTTCAGCAATGAAACCAAACCTCAAATTTGATTCTGGAGAGAGAGAGAGAGAGAGCAACTTACCTCGCATGCACTTGATCAACAAACAAGATCGGCACAGCTAAACAGCCACAGCTCTAGTGAAATACCGCCACAGTACAGAACCCAAACCACCTCAAGCGAAAACTCGTCGAAAACAATAAACGATATGAAGTATAACCAACCGGCAAGTTATAGTACCTAAAGGAATGAACAATAAAAAACAGATTTGGTCATAAAATGAGATCTTAGAATAGGTAAACATACCAATAAATAGGTACATTTGCAAAAAGATAGATGTAATACCCGACATTCGGACGGATTAAATTGATAGGCCTGCGTTTAACACCTACAGACAGATAGACTGAAGAGAGGGGTTAAAAGGAACCTAAAGCTAAACCTATATATACAGCATCATTTGACAGGTCGAAATGGTAGGTCGAGGTGAAATTGAGGGCAACAGCAAATAACACGTATAGACAAGGCTAACAAGCATCGAGGCGCAGAGATGGACTAGGGAAATAAGAAAGTCTATTTTTTGGCCAAAGCTGTTTATAACTTATATCCATCAGATCAACGGAAGGGTCCTTGGGATGTTCTCTAGATTCCGTTGAGGGATGAGTTTCGTCGGAACCGAGATCGAAAGTTCTATTCAAGGCAACTGGCACGTCAACTTCCTGCGTTTCAACGAGTGCATTGCGATGAGACCTCGACCGTTTTGTTTTAGCCAGTTGTGGTACCGGGCGTGGAGGACCCATTACCTCTTCAATAGGTTCTAACAATTTCATCGAACTGGACTGTAATGACGGCGATCCGGAGGACGTGCCACGATTCCGGCAAGTTCCACTGACGCATTTGCACACATCTGGTAAACAAGGCTGACCAGCACGGTAACAACTGCATCGACTGGTGCATGCGCCACGGCATTTACAGCGAGTAGATCCGTGGGAAGTGCGACTGTCAGCATCCTGTTGCTGAAGCGAAGAGCGAATCCGAAACAAAAAATTGAGAAAGTCACCTGCTGGGAAAATTTGTACATCACGGTATAAATACTGCTAGTGTTGAGCTGTTTTGCTCACAAACGTTTTTTCGTCGTATCAGGTAACGCTACCAATGAAATCTTGTGCAAAGCACCACAAACTCAGGGAACAGCGAGCAGAACACCCAAATAACAAGGTCGGGTCAACCATAATGCGAAAATCACTGTAACCAAACTACCATCACACATCGACTGCTTCCGACCAGCTTACGAGTGCGGTGGTTAAACATGCCGCAATAAGAAAACACAAATAAAGTATCACGGGAAAGAAAACATTCAAAGGAAAAATCAGGCACCTCAGAATGCAGCACACTAACATGCTGCTTAACTACGGCTGATAACATCAATTCGGTTGACTGCCTGTCATTCAGTCTGGCAGGCGGCATCACTTAACCTACTGTGGCAAAGGAGTCTGGATTTTCATAGTTCAGATCACGTGACCACTTGGCAATGATGTATTACAGCGGCTTAAGGCAGTGAATAGCACACTGCCATATAGTGTTAGTGTACAAACAGTCCGGGGCACATTGAGCGCCAAGTCAGAATCACGACCAATGCTCACGGCGGTGTACGCCTCTCACCTCATTTGAGCCAGTTCTATGAGGGATCTTCATCCGAGTAGGCGTAAGTGCCTCACGGCAGTCGAAAGACGCCATGTTGGATCAAGCAAACTGGAATCCGTCGGATCATCATTCTCATCGAATTCATCCCAAATTGACCCAGGCTTTTTAGTAGAATCAGGAACCAACACTCTGGGGGAAACATTTCTACGCTTCTTCTGATCAAATTGGACCGACTGCCTTGTTATTCGACGCTTTTGAGAGAACACTGGAGTACCAGAGAGGCGTCGCACTCCACCCAGCGAATCGACTACGTACTGGAATGAAATGATAATGGTGTGGACAGAAGTTGCAAAGATGAAGTTATGAGCTGACAGACTAAAACAGTCAGTCATACTATGCGCAACAAAATAGAAATGCACTGAAAGATAAGTTGAAGTCAAAAGTGAGTTTTAATTTGAGAACACCATTATCTCGAATCAACTTAAAATCCATCAAAGACTCAGATCAGCAGAGAATTTATTTTAAACTATACAACCACCCATAGCGAACATTAAAACTCAAAGCTATAGACCGGAACTTTTACGTAAAAACAAAAAGATGTGGACTTATCAAGAAGCATACTTTTGAAGCTTGTCTATAATTTCGATAACACTAAAGGCAAGCCGATAAAACATCGAAATACTAAACGAGAATTCAATACATCCAACACAATGTGAAATAACTCTAAACAAATGTTTCACTTGCGTTACGACCTGAGCAGGCCAAAACTTCACTACTGCTATTCACCATAAACCGGTTACTCCAATCAGCTGGCATACCCAAAATCCTATCGGCTAACGAATGGCAAATAACAAAGCTAGTATTATTTACTTGATCGATGAGTAGATCACTAGGGTCCACAGACACTTGTAGTTGAGCATGCAAGTCTCAAGTACACCTGGGTACTATATTTTATAACACGGTTGTGGGCGTTTCAACACCCCCATTTGCAAAGTGTAAGAAAAATCCACTGATTAAGAGTTAAAGTATATACTTCAAGATTTTGTGAAGGAAGCTCTATTCACTCCCCCATCGACCGTCTCTAAACCAGGCGTCTTTCGTGTGCTTGTATGGCGGAAACGGAGGTCGAACCCGTAGCCGTACAAGTGCGGAAATAATGCTGGCTATAGAGTGCACATTTGAATGTTCCGAAATCTTTGACCGTAACGTTTGCTATCTAAATATGGACATCCTGACTGTATTGTGCAACGAGAATGTGACCTAGCATATCGCACGGCAACAATCACCATATGTAAACGCTACAAAAACGCAATTAAGCTGCAACATTGTTGTTGATGAAAACACAGCTGCTGCTGTTGATGATAACAGTTGACCATAGAAACTGACCGACTGAGCATGACTTTTCATCGACCGCTTCAATTTGAAGATTGCCTGATTCAATTGATCGACTCGTTTCACAAGTTCCTCACGTTCCATTTCTAGTTGAGTTATGTTCCTCCGAAGTTCTTCAATCTGAATAATACACGACACGACATTCGTAAAGTTAGCCATCGATCAGTTAGCTAATAATGACTTATTAAAAAAGATAAATTAAGGGAATGGTTAAATCATGACAACGGTTGAGGACGGACGATGAGTCAGACAAAAACATATTTTGATCGGTTTGAGAAATTACCTGCTCTTTCGATTGCGACAAGCGCATGGAATAGTCTGAAGCCCGCTGAAGCATTCCGTTACATTCTTGTTCCTTTGATTCGAGTTGAATTTCCATGTCTGCCACTCGGCTTTCAGCCACAAGACTGTTGACCTTAGATGACACTGCCTTGGATAGAAAACAGGCAGACAGAAAGAATAACCCAACAAGTACGAAATTATTTTAACCAGAAGTCACAAATAGTTGTTCGGGCTCAAAAAAAAGGAGATAGGTAAATCAATGATAAACGGTTATGCACAGAAATGTAAATCAGTGTACGCCAAAACATATGGTTTCGATAAAAATGGTTGTTATATTGTGGTGGACTATCAGGCAGGAGGTGCCAGTATTTCAACACTCGGTGGAATACCTCAACGCATGGAAAGGTGCGTTCAAAAACCCACAGCGAGCGGACCGAGGATGGCAGGGCGACCGGATGAGTCATCGCTCGACTAGATCGGACAATCGGGCGAGACATGACAGGCAAAATAGGATGGACGACCAAATCGGAGGCGCAATTATTCCAACACTCAGAGGAATATCTCGACACGGTCGTGGAGTACGGTCAAAGTCCACAGTGGATAGATGGAGGACAATCCGAGCGACCGGATTAGCCATCGCTCAACGAAATCGGACCAACGGATAAAGATTGACAAGCAGAAACTTCCCCGATAGAAGGCGCCGATCACACATAAATCGGGCAGAAGTGCACACGACGTGTGAGCGGAAACCGAAGCGTGTTGTGGACTAGAATTGTGATTCAAAATCGCGAGCGCGCGTGTGGCATAGTAACTAGTGAGTTGGACAATAATGATTATACTTTATTAGACGCCTTTTCGTTACAATATGGGACACAGTGAAAAGCAAATATTTCAGAATAGTGAAAAACCCCACGTAAGTCGACCGTTTTTTTCGAGTTCATGTTAGCTTGGGACAGCAAAATTTGCAAGAGCAAACGGTCGCCCAGATCAACAGGTGGATTATTAAACTTAATGTCACATATCCGAGATTGGACGGCAATCGATATGCTCAATCCGAAAATATTTAAACGCGTCGCGGCCAGCAGTATTCCAGAGCAAAGGACGTAGCTTTGTAGGGCACCTACTACGTAAGGACATACTGTTCTTGTCAATGGTTTGTGTTCTGCAGAAATTCAAATTTCGTGGTTAAGTCTCTTCTACGTTAACAAATCTGTCACACTATTTACTCTAGAACGGATGAAACAAAACTGACAGCATAACATCAAAACCAATCGTAAGCCAACCGAGAAACGCAAGGATATAAGAACGAAAATAAGCCGTTGTACAAAATACTGCACGAATGCAGCTGTCGCCACTACCGGTAGCTGACGTGTCGGAACGCCTAGCCAACTAGTTATCGGCGTGATCCTTAAACGGAATAAAGGAAATATACTAATCGCTTCGGAACGAGAAATCTGGTATAACCTTAAACGCTACTAAGACTTGGGAAGACAGTGGACTAGCGATTGCCAGGATGACGTTCCTATGGACCAACGAAGAGAAAAAGCGACAATTTGGACCAGTGATCGACTGGGGTGACTGTCGGTCTTCGAAACATCATGGATTGTCAATTCTAGTCCAGAATATAAACTCCTGATCCATTCATCGGATGTGAACAACTGATCGAGCTTAACTCAAGTTACAGTTCCCAGATGTTACACTGCAAGGTGTTCGCTGTCGTGTGACATACATGTGGGCCGAATGTTGTTAGGTTGTCAAAAACTTAAAACCGAACGGCCACAACAGTTTTTAAGTCACTCAACTCTTCGTCACCATTCTACTGACACTGTAAAATAAGCACTGTAAAATACGACTGTGGTAATAGTAGTGACTTCATACAAAACAAGTTGACCTTTGAGCCACGGCTTCAAGATACCGTTTACCCGCGAACTGAAAGGCAATAAGCTCACTCGCTCTGATCAAACCGTCAGCTGGCGAATCACCAGCATCTCGCTAAAAATTCATCTCTTCAGTTTGATAGAATCGGAAAAGAAAAAACTCGACTTTACAGTAAAATGATAGCACAATAGTCGACGATATTTTGACCAAGGGGTAAACGAAATAATAGCTCAACTGATAAGTCCCCCATTGAAGAACAGGTTAATTTCGGAATATCAATTGTTTTAAAGTCAGGGAGAACTACGATATATCTTTAGCTAAAATTAGAGGAGACAGACTGGGAGGTAAATTACACCGATGAATGGGACATTGCACATACTTCCTCAACGTCACGACTGCAAATATCGGATCCGTGTGTTCTACATAAGGCCATTCGTAATGCTACGGAAGATCTGAGATCACATCAAGAAGTCCTTCGGTTGCAGACACGTGTTTACAAAAACAACTGTGAGCATTAGACGGCGTCACCATTTAAAAACTTTCGTATATACTAGTGTAGTGACTTGGAGATTTCGCTGGCCTGCCTGCGATATGATGTGTAAAATAGTTCCAAAACTCATAATTGCATATTGTACCTAAGCTATTAAGAAAGTTCACATGATGCATGTTGCCCAATTGTTCGTCTGCATGCCATGTGACTGTGGCGCGAATCGGAACGCATACGTGTTTCACACTCTTCCGGTTTACTCGGTCGTCGACGGCTGGTCTCTAGCCTCCCTAGCTGATTTACGTTTCGGCGCCATTTCTAGCGTTAGAAGAGACCCTCTGTATATTTCGTGCAATAAAGATTCGGTCTCTCTTTTCAACAGCCTTTTTACATTTCGCGTACCGTGCACTAAACTAGTTCTGAGGATAAATAATTAACGTCTCTTAGTGATCCAGGCACTCCACAAGTGGATAAATTTATCACATGCTTACCAACAGCTGTGATGAATTGAATCCTGTCATCTTTTTGCTTTCGTATTAGTGCTTGACTATCTTAGCAGTCGTAAAGGGGATTTTTTGGCACTGGGAGCGATTATTGAGTTGTCCCTTGGATTGATTGCTCACATTGCAAAAGTTTCATCGTCACATCATTGATGATGATACTTAATATGAATATGGGACAGACAACCCAGGGAACAACACAACACTTACAACATCCAGATATACACTTTTCTACATTCGTGCTTGACACTTAACTAAAATCTTTTCAGCCACATCAAGACATCTGCGTGTGCAGTTGCGCAACACGGCATCATTTGTGACACAGCGTCTTTAAACTAAACCAACACACCGGAGGGCACATATAGTGGTCCGCCTTCCACATGAATATCTTTGTGCAAAGGACATACTTTCGGCTCTTGAACTGACTCTGAATGAAAATTAAGCATTCTCTATATACAGTGGACATCACGGCAAAATCGCTGACCCTGTTGAAAACCCCAAGCCGCTTGGAACACGTGAAAGGAAATGTTCGTGTTAATGCGAGGAAGGCGTTCAGCAGCCGTCGGCACAAAAGATGTCACATACGCTGTTGGGACAAATTCAGACAAACCAATTGGTTTACACTACCTTTGGCTGATCTACTATTTCACGCGCTGTGGATTGCTTTTGTTCCCATCCTGTTGACGTACCAGCCACATTCGGAATTTTGCCATGGTTACAGGCTCACATCAACCCTCACAATTTGACTCGCTTCTCCTGTCCCTGTCCACGATACTGCCAGAACAAGACGGTAATGAACCTAAGGATGCCTATCCATAAAAGAACGTAGTTGATACTAGAGTAGAAGCATTCCGTAGAACGGCGGAAGTAAAGTGGAACATCAATGCGCTCAACAGTACAATCGATGAAGACTAGGGAGTCATGTTTCGCAGCAGAGCAACACAAAAGAGTCAAGTTTACGTAATGCCGGGAAGTTAACAAATTCACATCGAATTCCCCGTCTGTAGTGGAACTGAAAAATGTACGAATAGCTTTCACTTCTGGCTCAACAGCCGGAAAATCCCGAACAATCTCATGTATACCCGAAATGAGTGGGCATTCACAAAAAGAAAGCAAACCCATTCATATTTCTGGCAGATTTATCGAAGATTTTCAAGGCGAAGAATTTCTGTATAACTGTATTAGGCTTGTAACTTATCACCATAAGTTGCTTATCAGGTGGCGGAGTTGTGAATGACAATCTGATAATTGTTAAAATGGAGAATACAATGCAGTTCGCTTGAAAAAGTCCAAAAGACAAGAATATACAGCCACCATCTTTTAAGATCATTTATACTACTAATCACCAGCGGCGAAGCTTGGTTAAGACGAACTGAATATTACTCACAAATGGTCGCAACAAACCGTTTTCGAAAAGAACCACTAGACTCTAGTTTCGCTTTTGTTAGAGCTCGGTAGTGACGCATATCGTTGCTATGATCAGGACTTGAACTCTAGCCACGTTTTCGTCAGGCGATCGTGCTGACCACTGCGACAGTGGCTTCACACTATGGACGACTGAATTATCATATCTAAATGTCCAGCCACATTCGCCTGTGAGAAATGTTCAGATGGCTCCGCTGCCTTGAGAAAAAACGCAACTGTTCTGTTAGACGGCCTGGTAACTCTAATCATAGCAAGGGCACGCGTATAATGGCTAAGTTATATAATACCTATCACAAGTACACCACCTTTCGGAACAAACAAATAAATGCTATGAGGAAGTAGTAGATTGAATATTGTTTAAACACTTTTACATAGAATGAACAAAGTGCAATAATGGGAAAACTGGCCGCGACAAAATTGTACGGTCAACCCGTGACAAAATTCTGTGCAATCAGCTTTTGACGCTTCACTTCAGCGCTTCGACACATCGATTGAACATTTTCTATCGAAATACCGTAGCACGCTGATAGTCATTTGTCCAATTTAACACTCAAGTTAAACACACTTGGTAAACTAACAAGCCTCACCGATTTACATAAAGATAAGGGCAAAATGGCAAGCTGGCCATAATCACCCGAGGTTAAACCCTCGTGACAGACAGGATACCAAATGGGATGTTGTCTTTAAAGTAGAAAGTCTACCTTTCAAAAAATAAGAGTCGACATCATAACTACTATCCGACAAAGCCAGTTCCGTCACTCCAAATGTTGAAGCGGCTGGAAAGCAGAAATCACCCATTTCTCAAATCCATTAGTTCACCTGTTCGTCGTATGACAGACTAAAAATGAGGTACTGATCACATGGAGCGCACTCACATGACAATGCGTTCACTCGTAAGTCCCTAATAAAGCGTATCCAACCCCCGAAGTATTTAACATTCGCGTGGCGAGATAACAATGTGTCGGCGCTTTACTCTGAAAGCACTGAAACAAATTAGGGTTGGTAGTTTTTCATATTTGCGTATTTATTTCCTATAAAAATCATGTATTGAATGATCAGCCGACAGCTTTTTGAAAGCATGCGTCAGCTCCGTGCGAAAGGAGATCGCTGTCGATAATATAATGAGGATACAGCCAAAGGACTGAGTGGCCGTGTAACTTTGTGGCAAGGTGTAAAATGCTCACCGCTAAGTTTGATCCCGTGCATCACTTAATGCCTATTTGAGTTTCTATCACATCGGTTGCAAAGGACCATCATAAGTGAGTTGCGCTGGATACTTAGTAAGGCTTCTTCCAACGTTTGAATTGCAACGCTCGATATGGAACAACTGTGTGATAGGCGACGACTCGGCGTGATTATTCCGAACTACTTAAACAATTAACGAGTAGTACATTTAATTGCCAAACTATATATATATATATATACCGTTTGCTATGCTTGCTTTGCAATCGCTACCTCATGAACTCCAGCTAGCCAAGCCCGCTTTCAATTAAGTCAGTTCACAATGAGAATAGTTCCGACATGTTTCTATAAAATAGAGTTACCTCTTTGAACAGATATCGTATTGCAATCCGAGCCTCCTGGATGTTGTGGAGTTGAGCCAACCGAGAGCTAATAGTCTGATCGGATGAGCCAACAGACATTGTTTGATCCGTAGCGATCCGATCACCAGCATCCAACAACTTTTGTTGCAAATCCGTGATTTGTTGAGTCTGTGACTCGATGCTATGCGTAAGCTGAACAACTTCTGCTGCGCGTTGCTCACGACGTTCCGCTTCCGCTTCCATCGCCAGCGAAGCCTCGATCGTGCGCAGCTGTTCACAAAGCATCCGGCGTGATTCAATTAACTGACCCAAATGATGACGTGCTTCGCCCATCCCGACTTGCATATCCAGATCGGCAGTTACCCAGGAGCGAACTCGCGCAGCAAAATCGCGATTGCTAGATAAAGATAGCAAAATATACCAGTGACACGGTCGAAGTAGGATATGAAAGGGAACAGCAAACGTTATGTATGCACCAAGGTGGTGCTTGTATGAAGGAATGTCGGAGCAATGCAAGAACAATACACAGACCAACTTAGCTAGCGTACGTTTAAATATTATGAAGCAAACCGTTCAATTTAAATAAGTAAAGTTTCTAGCTTGTACACCATAAGACTCTCGTTGTTATGAAATAAACGAGAGCACATACGAGCATTATATTAATACGCTGTTAAAACTCGGACAGAAAAAGTAGCAACAACCTGTGTCGAACACGCGACCAAGTAGCGCGTTGCTACTAAGTTACCGCATAAGACAACAGAAGTTGATTACGTGAGTTATGTGTTCAACATTATCTTTCTTCTATAGTCCAGTTGTCTTAGTTTGGATGGGCCACTTTAGATTTCAGCATGCTCAGCTGTAAAAAGGAAGACCCGTGCCAACATGTAGTGATGCATGGACTCTTGGATGAAAGTCAAGTCACATCAACGGCCACATGGCATTAATTTCGAAGTCAGGGTTCCAATGTTCCACACACAATATATGTTTGGATCGACTGTATGATACAATAAGAATGAATTTACTGCCACTTTGTAGATGTCGGGAAACCAAAGCTAAAACAGCACGAAAATAATAGCGAACTACACAACCAAAACAGTAACCGCCTATGTTAAACTGGGTGGCAAACAAACACAGCAACCCTCATCCACACAGGACGAACCAGTCGAATCAATGTGTGCAAGAGGATGCAAACGACAGTATTTCCGACGAAGTCGGTTCAGTCTGCATTCACTCCAAGCATGTTATTGCAGAAAAACGGATTCAAATCGATATGCAACAGTCTATATACAGAACAGTGATTGTGTGTATGATCCGAACACCGACAACTCGAACAATATTCATAAGAGGATGCGGCTCAACAGTGACAAGTAATGAGTTGTGAAATTCAATTAGCTATAGCCAACACGTTCACCAGACAAGCACGAGCTAGAGTGCACACCTTAACTCGGAAGCACATAAGCATTACCGACTGGTTGTAAATTGATTAAAATCCAAGTACAATGTTCCCGTTAAAAAAGAACCGGCAGAAAAGTCTATCGGGAAGTAAGAGCACATCAAGTCGTACAAGAACCGCAATATCAGCAGCCCTGGATAACTCAAGACGAGTTGTGGACTAAAACCGTCGCCACTGATCGCCATAATGTAATCGAATCGTGCAGCAAAGTACGCACAGTGAGAATAGGATTTGATAAGGCTGTAACAGCAAAACAAAATGGATGTCCCCAGGAATTCCGATAGGTTACAGCCTCAATGCAGCGTTTGGGTACACAGTAGGGTATTAGAAAAAAATGCAGCAACAGCCCTGGAGACTTGGAGAAGTGAATTGAAAAAAGGCACGAACCTTAGATTGGCTACGTTCTCGTTCTTTTGTCTTTCGTTGCGGCGATCCCGTTGTAACAACAGCATTTCTTTTAATCTACGCTCTGTTGCTGCAGCAGCTTCGACGCGTCGTTTCAACACAGCTTGTTGACGCTCATGCACTGAGGACATTTGAGAAATCTCAGACTGAAGACGGCGTTCATGCTCCTGCAGCTGTCGGACCTGAGATGATAATAGCGAAAAAAGAGTGATCGCTTCGGACATGCAATACCAAATTAAATGCAACGAGAGAGAACACCAGCGGACATACTTCTCGGTCCTTTTCCATACGCCAACGTCTGTAAACTGCACTTTCATCTTTCAATTGTTTTGCGGTTCGGACCATTGAGACCTTGAGAGTCTGTATTTCGTTCCGAAGACGCATACACTCCGATTCTCTAGCTTCCTTGGCTTTACGGAGTCGGGATAAGTCGCTCAGTTGACGGCGTGCATCACTAAGTTCCCGTTCCATGGTTTTCAGGCGTTGTTCTTGCGAGGCATCGTTTACCTTGCTGAAAGATAGTATAGCAGTGAATATGAAAGTTCATGTGTCCGGAAGAAGTATGTAAAAAAGTAACACAATCCGACAATATACTCTATCAAAAACGAAGGACGTAAAGAACCGTACAGTGAAACTAGTCAGTAAATTTACCCGTGATCATCGATCAGTTTGGCCTTTTCCTGCTCCAAAGATGATATTCGTGCTTCTAATTCAGAAACCTGCGCTTCATACTGTTCCAAAAGAACAGCGTAACACTCATCTCCTTGATTTGCAGCTTGCTCGAGACTTTCAAGGAGAGCACGTTTCTGCTGCAAATTGGCTCCAATCGACTCCATACGCTGTTTACAGGCTAGCCGACGAGCGCGTAATTCGGAACCACGACGATCTAGGAGTAGGTACGAAAACATGGGAAAAAACGTATTTCATTCAACAATATCAAGAGGGAATGTAACTGATAAGCGGCCACATCGTTCGTCAACGTTCAGCTCTGGACACCTTGGGTCACGTACAGCCTACCACAACTTCATTATTGGGTACGATAGATATCTTTTACCTAAAGCAAGAACACGTATGACAAGATGACCATCGTCACTGAATTTGATATCGCAGTGAAATGTGACGTATATGACGCAACAAAAACAAACGGTTTTGAAAGAAAATCGAAAACAAACGAGACCAATAAGCAGTTGACAGGCACGTGGTACTCTTACATTGAAAATAATTCATTAACTACGACGCCTGCTTTGAAGATTTCCCAAGTAAGTCAAAACCCTTTAGCATTGTAGGAAAATGAATATTTTATACTCGTCGGCCATACACTTCAACTACCGAATACACATAACCAGTACGTGACAAAAGAACTGTCGTAAACGTTATACATTTGGGCGATAACACAAAACGCTGTCCGGTTCGCAACAATTACCCGCCTCGTCAGCCTTCAAAGATTTGGTTATATAGCTAAGAAAATAACTTTTCTATTTTAATCAGGCAACTTCGACGAGAAAGCCTACACTTCTTCGTTACATGATTCAAATAAAATTCAGTCAGACAACATCATTCATGCCACTATACCATCTACGACCGGAGAGCCTGCAGACTGGGGGACGAACACGATTTACCGTTTGGAGCAAACTAGTGGCCGCTTTCGTATCTCATTGTCAGGCAATCGGTTAATCATCTCGTACCCTATGCGTGTATCGGCAAAAAGCCACAACGCAGTAAATACTAAGTAAACATTTTTCATAAATGGCTCAATCAACCAAAATTCCGCATTACCTTGCCCGATCTTCGTCGTCAAAAATACGATTTCATTGCTACTTCCATTGATGTAAACCGCGAAGAGCGACTGAGTACAACTAGTAACCATTAAACACCTCAATAAATTCGACATCTTCTATCTCCAACAGTCGAACCTACTACCGGTTAGGTTGAACGAATTTGACTCCAATATTAAAAATATGACCAAATAACAATAGAATTAAGGAACACTACCCTGGCTTTTGAAATCAGAGCTTTGACTTCACTTCTAATATTCCCATCATTTGCGACATAGCTCCTTAGGAAGAAGACCTGAATGACAATTTCCTCATGTTGCCTGCGCGCGGCATTACTGTTAATCTATGGACGGAACTTTGCATTTTAAAATTGCAGAGCACATCTCACCGCAGGTTGGATCAGCTTGTTAATTGTCTACCGTTGTGATCAGTCAGCGCTTAGAACGACAAACCTAAAAATGAATATATATAGGACGAAAGCGCACGTCGAGTTCATATATGTGCTCTCGTACGATTGAAACCATGGAAGGAACCACACCACCTTTGACAAAGAACTATCTAAACAATCTGAAGTGAAGCCTGATAATGAAAGGAAGAACATCAAGTTGTGCATTGGCAAACACCGTGGTTGAAACTAGAGTTTGTCGAAAACGATCCAATATCCAGACTAAAACTGCAGCAGTCGCAATTTAATATAGACTCAAACTTGCCGTCTGAGCGCGATCCAACACAGCTCAACCGATTTTGGCCTATGCCGTGAAAATAACGGAACTGTGACAAGAACTGGCGACGATCGTGTTATGAGCTGAAGCTTTTAGGAGCAGTAAAGTAACACAGAACAACTATGAAGTCTCTAAAGCACTAGTAAAACAATAGCACTTTAGTTATGTGTGCGGCTTATAGGCGCGCTGGACCACCTCCTCGTGGTGCCGACTGGGCAGTCTTGGTGCAAACCTTGACTGGCTAAGAGTTCAGCAACTCCAGATAGGGCCAACCACTCTACCTGGTTTTAATCGTACTGGTTACATTCGATCAAGACAAAGAAATTACCGCCAGCACCTCAGTGCAGGCAACTACCAGTAAACAGGATAGGCGAGCGGAGTACACCTGTTCAGAATGTGGCCAGATTTGCAAATCGAATGCTGGCTTGTCGGCACATACTCGTATGCATCGACGCAGGAATGGTCCAGAACAGGAAGTGGACACCCAGCCTGCCACAATCTTTGACTGTGCCAACTGTGACCGCAGCTTCTCCACCAAAATTGGTCTCAGTCAACACAGAAGGCATGCACATCCCGTCGAACGCAATCATGAGAAGCTCATGTCCATGAAAACCGCCGGATCCAATTGGTCTCAGCAAGAATCGGCTTTTCTTATCAGATGTGCCGATGCACTGGCTACGTCGTGCCCTACTCGACGCGAACTTCACCATCGGCTCTTGTCGCATTTCCCAGGTCGTACTTTGGAGAGCATTCGGACTCGTCTATATGCGCTGAATTGGCAGAGGAATACTGCCCCTACTGCCGATCCAGCCACCGTCTCACAGACTAACATGACATTGGATATTGAGTCCCAAGCTGCCGATCACTCTGAGTGGTTTAACTGTTTGATCTAAACACTGATTACCCAACTGGAGTCCAATAGCGAGGCTTTCCTTCACAGCGATGAACTACTAACTATTGCCCGCGGTCTTCAGGCAGGCATTTTCACAGTGGTGCAAGCTAAATCGCTGTTGAACATGCACGCTTCATTAGCTTTTCCGTACACCTGGAGACTTGTCACTCGACGACGTGATCGTGTTTACGTCGGAACCCACCTGACCACGAAACAGATACGGACAGCTAACTATGCAGCCATCCAAACGCTCTATCACCAGCGTAAGAAAGACGCCGCGTTTGCAGTTTTTTCTGGAAACTGGAGAACTGCCTATAAGGTGAACCGCGGCCTTCCAGATAATTCCAACGAATACTGGTCCGAGGTACTATCGGCTCATCCACATGTCGATGAGCGACCATCTCGCACAATTCTGCCTCCGGACTGGTCATTGGTCGACCCGATCACTGGAGATGAAGTATCACGCACCTTGAAGCATATGGGAAACACCGCTCCGGGTTTGGACAAATTGTTGCCCAAACATTTGAAGCGTACGAAAGCTGACGCCTTGACTGGATATTTCAAACTTTTCCTGTTAATCCAAGGTTGTCCAATCCATTTATGCCGCTTTCGCATCACGCTTGTACCCAAAGTAAACAATTCTTCATCTCCCACCGAGCTCAGACCTATCGCCGTATCTTCTACGTTGATACGTTGCTTCCACAAGATATTGGCCGATCGTTGGAATTCGCGCTTGTAACTGCCCGCTCTCCAGTTTGCATTCCTACATCGTGACGGCTGCCTTGAGGCGACCTCCCTGCTTCATGCGCTGCTTAGGAACTTATGTACCACGTCTTCAAGTTTGTGTGCGGCCTTTATCGACGTGTCCAAAGCGTTTGATTCTATCTCACAAGATTCGATCATCAGATCGGCCCGAGCCTTCGGTGCTCCTCCACCTCTAACGCAATACATTGCCGAATCCTACATGAATACTTCCGCCATGCTCAATGACTCCGTTCTCCGGTCCCAGCGTGGTGTTCGCCAGGGTGACCCACTGTCCCCGCTACTATTCATCATGACAATGGATGAGGTGTTGGCACTATCTTGACCGGAGCTTGGCTAACAGTTCCACGACACACTGGTTAGCGGTTTCGCTTACGCCGACGATCTGATCCTTCTCGCTGAGAATCCTACGCGTCTCTCTGAGAAGCTTACAGCCGCCGCTAGTGCCCTGGAACTATCCGGACTGAAGATCAACACGCATAAGACTAAATTCATGGCCATCCGTGGTGACCGTAAACACAATGTAACTGCCATCTCCGATGAGTCTATCCACTTCGGCCCGGACATTATCCACTCACTAAGCGCCTCTGACACGGTGACCTATCTAGGTATCCCGTTCACCTGGAAGGGTAAAGCATTCACTAACCACCGTCTGCAAATTCGTACGATGCTGGATGAAACTACCAAAGCGCCCTTGAAGCCACACCAACGTCTTGTACTCCTGAGACAGCATCTGATCCCAAAGATGAATCACTCGTTAGTATTGAGCAGAGTCCACCGTAACACGCTCAAAGCCATGGACTGTACGATTCGCCAGATTGTTCGGCAGTGGCTTCGCCTTCCTAAAGACACACCAATCAGCTACAGCCATGCCCCAATTCGTTTGGGCGGTTTGGGCATCCCGAGTTTGTCTGCAACTATTCCAATCTCGCGTAAATCTCGAGTGGAGAGACTTCTCTCCAATCCAGTTCTGCAGAATGTGGTCAAAGATAATTCGTTTGGCCCTGTCTTGAGGGAAATGAACATCCCAGTACGCGTTCAGGGTGTAGTGGTGACGAACAAAGAGGAAGCCCATGTGGCATGAATGGATAAACTTTACCATTCGCTTGATGGCCGTGGTCTTCAAGAAGTGTCACGCTCTCCACTCTCTAATCGTTGGTTGCTTAACGCAGATCGCACCTTCCCCAGAATCTTTATAAGTGCCATCCAGCTCAGATGTAGTCTGTTGCGGACTAAAGTCCGAAATTCACGGGGTGGCCGAAGTGACCACTCAGTTCTCTGCCGTGGCAACTGCGGTCAACCGGAAAGCCTTGCTCATATTCTACAGTCATGCTGGATCACCCATGACGTGCGTTGTGCCCGACACAACCGTGTGGCCAAAGACCTGGCGAAGCGACTGCGCAAATTGGGCTATAGTCTTCGAGGAGTTGCGTGTACCAACGATGAGCTCGTTTATCAAACCCGATGTGATCGTGGTTCATGACGACGCTGCTGTGGTGCTTGACGTCAGTATAGTGGATGATTACCGAAGCCAATTAGCCTGGACAGACAAGATTGCGAAGTACGGGACCGACTCTCATAATGCCGCTATTCAGTCAGTCCTCCATACTTTGGGCTGTGATGTGAACTCTGTGTTCTCACTCACCTGTGATCATCTCTTTTCGTGGTATTATATTTCCTTCATCGAGTAACGCTATTCTTCGACTAGGGCTGCTTTCCTACGCAGTCACGGATTTATGTCTACTGACTGTTCTAGGTTCCCTAAAAACCTACGACGCATTTATGCGAGGAACCTGGCGTTAACTGTTGCCACCTATCTGACAGTTATCTCACTATGAAGGACATTTTTTGTCCCGATGCGTGAGCCTTGACTGTGATAGCACTTTTGTGCCCTGAAGAGCTTGTTGATTTTGTGAGACTGATCGTTCGCCTATTTTATTTTCAGTATTTTTCATGTATTTTATTTTACGTTCTAAAACTGTTCAGTATATACATCACATAACTTTTCATTTGATGATTAGCTCATTAACGCTTGCTATTCTTGTGAAAGGAATTGTCAACTGTTGAGTGTCGTTAACCATGCAACGTCTCACGTTTGACAGACAGCTTGTTTTCACATTCAATTTTTTATTTTTATTTTTTGTATCTCTGTTGCTTAATTTTGGTGTCATCGTTTGTTCTTTCTGTGAACGAAGATATGTATATTGATCTTCAAAATGAACGATATAATATGTGTGCGGCTTATAGGCCTTCACATGCGGATAACTGACCAATTGTTTGTCGAAGACTGGCTCCAAATATTGCCTCAGATTGGTCGCCATTCTCCAGTTTCAAATCATCTGCGGTTTCTGACTTCACTTCCTCCAAGGATTCATTTAAATTCGAAGAATCATGGACGTTTTTACATTGCTCGTATGCCTCTTCCACTTTGGTAACAATAACCTTGGAATTGAAATGTTTGACTAAAGTAGACAACACTTACTTGCTCCTGCCCAGCGCCCTGTAGAGATTTTATGCCACTCACCAGATCCAGAACAGCTACCAGACGATCGTTGAGTTCCTCCTCCAGAAGCGATCGATTACAAACAACGGTGCTAAAGAAACAATTACGTAAACAGATGAAACACTAACTTTAGGACTGATGCAACTTTATCAACTTCCGTAAACAACACGTCACGAAGAGCCTCCGTATCGAACAATTTTTTGTAAAGTTCACCATTATCCTCTAAGGCACGATCAAGTTCATCCGCCAAAACCCGTTTCTCCTTCTGCATATCGTGAGGAAAACGCATAAAGTCGGACTTTATATTGCATTTAACAACTCGAGATAAAATCAGAGTAGGAGAACATACAGAAGGCTTTCATATGTGAATATACCACCAAGGAATCACCAATCATTGAGGAATGGCACAAATACTCTGTGAGTTGTCGTGTGGCAAAAACAATAAAACTGAACGAGTGAATGACAAGTGATCAGGAAACACAGGTGAGCAGCTGACTGATAACCGTGGTAATGCATGAATATCTTAAACGAAGACAGGGACAGGACTAGTATACAAACAAGTTGGTTTGCCCGATTATTTTATTGCAAGACACAGATATGCAACTTCACGACCGGAATGAGAAGAGCTGAACAACCTAATTTAGTCAAAATTGGGAATGTGCAAAAGGGTTAGTGAGCCATAATAGAGAAAACGAATTTTCAGTACCTTTTAGTCGACGAACTGTTTGTGAACAGTAGGTTACACTTCCCTTTTTTATAGGTCGTGTCAGCTACACACTCTGTTATTTCAAGACTGGAGCATTTCTAAACTTGAACGGGGATTGCTTTCCCAGATTGGTTTGCACCATCCCATTCAATCATAATGGTATTGAGGAGAGAATAACCAGAAGACAACTAGGAAAACGAAAACGAGCGTTGTTCGCTGGTCTCCACCATTTGTAGCAGTTAAAAGGAAATCCAGATATCGGGAGGTGTAAGGGTACCTGTGATCAAGTTGTTGGAAACGTGGCCTCTTCGCAATGGACCTGCTGTAATTGACCACCGTTATGTCCGCCGAACACCTCGAACAGTTTCTGTCCGCGCGTGTTTCGAAAAACTTCGGAAACAACCAATTGGTAGAAAAATAAAAATGCGGTCAACGACGTTTAAGCCACGTACTTCGCAAATCTACCGGTGTCAACAGCACATGGCATTAGTCACCGAGACCGCCTACAATAGGGAGAACCCTAACGATTACACTTAATAAGGTTGGCAGATAACGTCAGCATGTGGAGAAGTGATCAGTCAAATCGCTGAGTACCGATACTAACCGAAGTGACTAGTTTAGACGCTCTATCTGCCCATCACTCATCATTTACGACATTGAGGAAAAAATAGACTTTTATCGTCTAAACGATGCGATAGCAAAACGAAACATGCGCTTAGCATGTTGATGATTGGTTTATAAATGCTCGTGTGATTATCACATTCAAAGTGATGAAGGCCTGAAGTAGCAATCTCGTGTATGGTAGTCGATGTCGCTACCAGTGATCTTGTTGAGAGAAGGCACTTTGTCCCAAAAATTCGCGTTGTTTGCAAGGAATGTGGACTTCTTCGTTCTCCGGAAATTTGAACGCCCGCCAGAATTCTGGAACATCCGAGAAGTTACGCTCGCCTCTGATTGGTCCATTCGGTGACCGGGGCCCAAGGCCGACCCAAACCTATAAATACAGTTGCTGAGCAGCAAATATAGCTCGTTCGAAGGCCGTCTTTTTCCTTAATTGTTGGAGGGGTTCTAAGCTGCGAGAGCTGCGTTCCGATATTTGCGCTCTGATTTTCGTACCGTTTTGCAATATTGTTGCGTTCGTTCGTGATAGAGATACTGCTCGCGGTCTTTGCGTTGTTCTTGTCTTTCTCTATCAGGTGGGGTCGTAACAGATCTACTTTGAAATTCAAGGTGGACTGCGTCACTTCGCTTGCACTAAATTCACGCAAAGTGCCTCGTTGACTATCAAAGAAACTATTAGTTTGCTAAATATAGTCTGACAATTATTCCGCATGAACTGAAACCCGGTCAAATCTGTTTGACACGTGGCAAACTCAACATAGATGGAGGGATGAAATCACTGCAAAACTTACCAATATCGAACACCTACAATCCTGGCCGGTAGTTTTTAGCCCATTAGTTACATCGATGTCTGTTGCAACCTAGTTTGATGGATGACCGAGTTGGAAATGCGATTACTCCAACACTCAGTATATTATCCTAACGCAGTGGTGAGATGATAAAACCTCACAGCGAGTGGATTGCGGATAATACGGGCGACCGCACGAGCCATCACTCAACGAAATCGGACAGATGGATGAGAAATCGTAGACAAGAAACTCACAACAGAAGGCGTCAGCCACGCACAAAATCCGGCAAGAGTGCACACGACGTGTGAGTGGAAATTGCTGCTGTTTTGTGGACTGAAATTCCGGTTCATAAAACGCGAGCCCGCGCGTGGCGTGGGAACGTGCGAGTTGGGCGATGAAGATCGTGCTTTACTGAATGACTTTTTGCTACACTGGCATTGGAGCCACAGGACAGTCGGATACGATTAGGCTTTCTCGAGGCACACAAGAACAGACCAAGGCAACCCGGTTCAAAAAGTTTAACTGTAAACGCAAAAGTTCCTATAATATTGATGTAATATAGGGCTAAAAACACTATGACAATCAGAAACTACTAACATGATGCGTGGTCATTTGGCTGAACTGGTCTGCGCCGGCAATAAGCTAGTTGTTAATGAATAAGCAACCATATTAAAAGTGGTGAAACCGAATGCATCATTAGCTTGCCGGATAAAAAACATGACTACACATAAATATTCCGAATTAATGTTAACTCGGTCAGTAGCGGACAGGAAGCAGAATGATGTGTTCACAACTACTCCAAGTCAAACGGAACATTAGGGCCATTAAATCCTGTCTGAAGTCTTTTAAGTTTTCAGACCGAAATGAATGTATGAATAACAATTAAGTGATGTAAAATTGATATAAAAATAATCTCAATCCCAATGCACAATGCAGGTTTCACATTTGTCAAAATACGAGTTTGTTACCAAACAGAACAAATCAATGTGCACATAAGCAACTCTGCATCAACCAAATAAAGTGATCAAAAATTACCTCCAACATTTTCACTTTTTGAATGAATCCCGAAGAGAGATTGTTGGAGAAATTGGTGATAGCAGTCTGTGATTTAATCGCACTCGTGGGTGGTAGAGCACCACCTTTATTCAGTTTAGCTTGCAACTGAACAACCAAGGAACGTAATTTGGCCAATTCAGCTTCTTTCGGATCAGCTCGATTGAGAATAGGTTTGTTTTTGATCAAACGCGCACGATCAGCGTACCTTGGGGATATAAAACAGTTAATTTTGGAAGCAAGACCAAAAATCAAATTGAACCGTACACCGGAACATGGGGTATCCATTAGCTTCGCTTAAAACTCTTATCCTGAGAATATAAAGTGAAAACAGTTGTCAAAAAGTGAACAGATCCATGAAGTAACAGGAAACAATGATGAATCGATAGACTGGAGATTGCGCGCGAACAAAGCTAAAATATTATAAGAACTGTACAGCCAAGATGCAACACAAGCCAATCACGTTGGCTCAAGAAAAGTCGGTAGTATTTTAAAGACAATGATCGCAAAACGTGACACTTGAGCTAATAACACGACAAAGCCGGATTCCGAGGAATAAGGAGATAAAACTAACCACTTACCGAAGGGTATTAAGAGTCTCTTCCATGTTGCTGTCAGCCGGACTAACACAAGCCAACATCACGGTTGTGCTGTTCCCACCCAATGAATCCTGCAGCAGACGCGTAAGACGAGAATCTCGATAAGGAATGTGAGATCGCTTTTTTGCATCTTTTTCACATAACGCGCTGATGACATTGCCCAAAGCCAAGAGACCACGATTGATATTAATACCTAGAAGAAATCGAGTAGTAAGCCAATAACAGTGAACAATTAATTGAACCTAACGCAGATGCGGCGGATTGATCTACATAGCTCATGTAAAACGACAGATAATCCCTTGGTATAGTCTATGCTAAAAACAGAGACCAATTAAAAAAGGCATGAGGATGGCCAGACTAAGACATAATGAAACGGTAAAAGGGAACTGTCCACTATTCACGTATCAGAACTACCTGAATACGGTTATTCGAGCTCCACCTGTAGGACAGTTTATTTCGGTGGTGTTTTTGCCTGCTTACCCTCAAAACCGGCACTGTGTAGTCAGACATCTTTCCGGCTCAACACGTTCAGGGCTCGTAAATCCAACGTCATGCTTTATCGAGTAGCTGAGACTCGGTACAAATTACTCAAAAGAGTACAATGACGTTGCCGTGTAGCAACCGTCCCATACTGAGTCGGTTTATTCACCTTGCACGTTTACAGACGGCTTTTTTCTGCCTTGTAGCACATAAATCATTGTATGTATGTATGTATGTGTGTGTGTGTGTGTGTGTGTGGAGTAAGGCCTTATAGGTAAGACATTTTCTTTCTTTCAGCCTTCTCTGGGCGGAGGTGCTGTCTGTACACCTTTACCCCAAATTCGCATCAATGGAGATGTTGTCGGCAGTTGCACAGATTTCTGCTACTTGGGCAGCAATCTGTCCACCGATCTGTCCGTGGACCGTGAGTTGAGAGCTCGTGTGGCAAAGGCCAGTACTGCTTTCGGACGTCTTGAAAGACGTGTGTGGAAGAATCACAGCCTGAAGGCGAGCACTAAGCTCTTCGTCTACCGCTCAATGGTGCTGTCTATACTGCTGTATGGCAGTGAAACGTGGACATTGTATCAACGGAACGTGCGCTATTTGAGCCACTTTCATTTGCAATGTCTAGGACGCATCTTGGGTATTCGGTGGTCGGACATGGTTCCGAACACTGAGGTACTGCGGCGAGCGGACATGAACGGGATGGAAGCCTTGCTGATGTTGAATCGGCTTCGTTAGCTGGGTCACGTCCGTCGGATGGGCGATGACCGTATCCCGAAAAAGGTGCTGTATGGACAACTGAGATCAGGTAAGCGAAGTCCTGGTGGCCCAAAGCTGAGATTCCAGGATGCTGTGCAGGTAAGTCTTTCACGTTGTAAAATTGATTTTAGATGTTGGGAAGACCTAGCGTTGAACCGGACTGCTTGGAGGAATACAATTCGGACGGGCGTCCGCGAGTTCAACGAGCAGTTATTGCGCGGCCGAGAACGAAAGCGCGCGGTACGCAAGGGAACCATCGGTGCCATAGGTCGTGGTGACATGACTATATGGCGTTGCGATGTGTGCGGCCGCGAATGAGCTGGCCGTTTGGGATTAGTAGGTCACCAACGTACTCAAAATGCACTGTCGGCGAAGAGACAACGAGTACGCTAGGCTCAGGTAGGTCATACCGGCATATCCGTCCTGTTTTTGTTAATGATTGCAACGATCAAGACCATGGTCGTTTGGCAACTAATCTGCTTCTCTTTTCAGCAACTTGGGTGTCTGTGATCTTCTACCTACTCTTTTCTTGGGCTTTGCTGGTGTATTGAATGATGAATCGTCTGTCTGATCTTTTCGTAGTTCAACTTTGAGTTTTGTTTTTCAACTTTGTCCTCTCTTGAATGCAATAGCATGCATTCGTATACTTAAATGCTTCTTGTATTACAGTTTACATATCTTTCTTCCTAGTACAGATCTTGTCATTGCAGTCTCTCTCACTGTTTATTTTCCGAGAGATAAGGGTTTCCTTTTCGTGCTAGCCATTCAATTGGCTAACCAGCATTGGCCAGCTGGACACAAAGGCCTCACTCACACACCTACTGGTATTATTCCTTCGGGTTTACACCGGATACGTGGTGTGTGAGTGGAACTGCAAGTGGTGCAGCGCAAGCCACTTGCGGTGACGGTTTATAGCGCAGGCGTTCTTTGGCTTCGGTCACTGTGACAGGCTAATCCGTTTCGGATGCCGCCAACCGTGTGGAGTAAGGCCTCAATCAAAGCATTTTGATTTGGACTGGAGTGCCGAATTCACGTATTTTATTTCACCCACTTAAGGTTAGCAATAGAACGTCTTTTGCGACCTAAACGATTCGAAGTGGACCGTGTTTCTTTTGCTGTTTCCAAGTAATGGCACCAAACTGGCATCCAACTTTTGATAACATCCCCACATCTGCTGAATTACAGAACGCCGATAACCTGAAAATTACTGCCAATTATCTTGCACTCCGTCAATGATTAAATCGCTCGACACACAGTTCGAATCCAAAATGGTTACGTTGAACATGGTTTTCAAAAGTGACATTTTCGCTAAATGTGAGCAGGAAACAAGAGAGACGCTGGACTGGTTTCTACAGATACCCAAATTCCCCGCTAAAGACTTAAACTTCCACGCCGTTACCGCAAATCGGAATCTCGATGACACAATTCGAGATCGTGTCATCAGTCAATTACAATCTAGCAGAACATGTCCACGGTTTATAGGAGGAACTCTACCTCTTCAAACTGAACTAGGGTTAACAAACCCCCGGGAATTTGCTTACAAACAACCCCTTTCTGTTCCAGAAGGCACTGGTACATCATATGCTGCTACCGTGGAGGATACTACTAACGCGAGAAAACCACTTCTTCGAGAAATGATGCAACGTCGGTGGTGAATTTTAATGCCTTGTTGCTTCTGTGACCATATCAGAAGTTCAGGTTCCAAGCGCCTTGTCATACGCAGAACTTTTGAAAAAATGAGTCATCTTTAGAGGATGTGAAAATCTCCCAAGAATCCTACATCTGCATCTGCCCCAGTCTTCTGTCATAACTACCACTTCACTGGGAAGTCTAACACGCGCTGTTATGTAAACCAACGTGAACGGAGTGCCATTGGGGGGGCTTTGCAGATAGTGGGAGTAATTAATACTAGACTTCTGGGTCCTTCACTCACAATGATAGGCGAGAAATCATCTAACCGTAAAACAAAATTATAACAGTACCCATTACCCTGTGTGGTAGCCCTCAAGAACAGTGGTAGACACAAACAGTTCCTTCATTCACGAGTAAGACTACTCACACTAGGAAATATTTATGTACGTTATGTATTGGGTCATGATTTTCCAAAGCTGTACAAAAAGAGATGTATCATTCGGGGGGTGACAAACTAACGTTCTCATTTTGCATCGTGACAGCTACCCACATGGGACTATCAGATTTGTTTAAAAAGTTAGGTCACACTTGCGAATTGCTCGTTGCCCAACCAACACTTCACTCGGTTGTAGATGAGCGCTTTACACATACTGAAATCGAAAGAAATTCTGAAGGGAAAATAGTCGAACCACCCACATCCCTTCGAGACGACAAGGGCCCAGCTGAAATGGACAATAGACGCGGATGAGTTGCCGTGGATCACATCCGGACCACAAATTAAATCATCTACCTCGATGCTTTACCAATTTCTTAAAGCCCATAACATGGTCAGCAACATCGCCTGATATAACACGCTCATCACCTTCGAGCTTCAGGGTAACCATCACCAGGTTTCTACTCAGAAACCTGTGAAAACTCCCACCAGTACAGCAATGTCCTTCAGTGTTACCGACAAAATCGTACGTTGTGAGAGGACGATGGATTCCATAATAAAAACGGGAAACCGAACTTATGCATTTGGGATCAAAATTAAAAAAATAACATGATGAAAATCCGAACGTTTTGTGGCACGGTGCAAGGATACAACTCGACGCCTAATGAAAGTAGGAGCGCCCATTAATTGAGAGAGTCCGACCAGCCCGGTTATCGAGAATGAACGATTTAAACCGCTGTAACATATTTCGCCATCCAACTATTTGAAGTTCCAACAACGTATCGTCCGAATATCTCGATACTGTTCAAGAAAGAGTTCACACTTTTTCAGCAAAATTCATTCGCCACCCTTCCCAACGTACACAACACATTGTTTCCTGTGATAAACATCATACGGTCGTTCGATAACGTTGCCACAACCGTAGGTTATGAAACTCTGTAGGTGGTAGAAAGAGATGTGCGAGACATCTAAATTGCGGTCATTTCAAATCAAAACAGTAGACCAGACGCCATATTCTAGATAATTCTATCGCTAACTATTTCTAGTAAATTTCCTTCCCGTCCTCTTCTTTTTTCTTATATCTTTCGGTACAGGGTTTGCCTTTTTTCTTTCGTGATTGTGTACCAGTCAAGCAACAATGAGGATCAATGATGTATTGCTTTCTAAGATGACGGTGATTAACTGAGACAAATCGCTCATAGGTTGAAAAGGAAAAGTATACAATTGTAGAAGCTGTTCGGCTGCTTCATGTGTACAATGGACAACACAAAGGAAATGTGAAGTACAGCGTTGGAGAAACGAGCCTCCTTTTTTATGATAACGTTTACTGTCCTCGGAAGAACAACAGTACAGCGGATGTCTAGTCTCGGAACTACCGTTGTTAGGTTGAATGCAGATTGGATACGAAACAGCTACCAGCCTATGTCATTCCGATTATCTATGTATGCTGAAATAAAATCATGTCTTTTCGCAAAATTTCATGTTAACTAGGTAAGAGTCATTAGTATCTTTAAATAAGTCAATGAAGGCTTTAAAGAACCTAGACGTGCACACCACTATCGTTCGCACGCGCACGTCCGGATGTCACTACTTCCGCCGGAATTATCAGCTTTCGCTAATTTTTGTTTGTTATGATTTCACTCATTCGTTTGGATTGTGATTCAGCAAGCATGATAGAAACATTCAACCTTCCTGCACCAGAAAGATATCGCTATCAGTCCTGCTACGCCCTACAGTGCACAGAACAAAAAACGCCTAAATGGTGCATCGTAAAAAGCAATCACTCTAACTATATCGGATCAAGGCCAACTACGTAATTGAAGTAGATCTGTCATCTTAATGCACTGCATTTACTCGCAATACTTCTTTGCACTGCAACTAACTCAACTCCACAAGAAAGGTCTTTATTCAATTAAAAGTCCGCTCCAGATGTCACTACTCAACTAACCGATGACTCCTTGCCCAGTAACAAAATAAATTCAAATTCATCAGTCCGAAAATGATCCTTCCGTTGGGGAAGTATATTTGATAGTGGACAATCAAAATTGTGCTTTCGGAAGAGTCCCCGACGGAAGAGAAGCAGGCTCCCTCTGAAACTGGGATCCTGTGTGTAAGGACCAATAAGTGATGAACTACAACCTAAATCCTACAACCAGACCGCCGTCCACATTACACTGAAAAGACCCCAGGTACACCAGATAAAAGGCAGTACACCTTAGACGGTGATTTATCAAAAGAGTACTTACGATCATATACGTTAATTAATCGCGAAGTATAACTGTTCAGTGCATTTTCGATCTGAGCTAAGCACCCAGCACACTTCATTTTACGTCTGCTCATCATAAATCTCTGAACGTTGTTGATCGATGGACGTAGATTTTGCAAGCGAAAATTAAAGTCGTGCGGTAAGTGTTTCGTAATCATTCACTTTGGCAATCACACACTTCTTGATGCTTTCACATTTTTTCTGTTTTGCAGCAGATGTTTTACTGCGCCTGAGGCAACAGCTTCAATTTGTTTAGTACGTTCTCACTTGGACCATTGAATCCATGGCATACATATTGCATAGTGCCAAATACCTTGGGTTCATTATTGATAAACATGGACGCCATCCGGATCCTGCCAGGGTTGAAGCAACCAAGGCGATGCCTCCACCGAAAGATGTATCCAACTTTCATGTTTTTCTCGGACTTCTCAGCTACTATAGAGCATTTATTTCTACACTTCATCAACTCAGGGGCCACTCAACAGACTCCTAACAGAAGACCCAAAATGGGAATGGACAACAGAATGTAGACAGAGTTTTGAGAAAGTTAAAGCAATGATTACTACTGATTTGCTTCTGACCCACTTCAATCCGTCTGTTCCAAAAGAGGTTGCATATGATGCGTCAAACTTTGAAATTGGTGCGGTAATTTCCCATGTCTTTCCAGAGGGACCGGAAAAAGCCATTGCGCATGCTGCCAGATCACTGACACCAACCGAGGACTATAGTCAAATTGAAAAGGAGGCACTTTGTCATTTTCGCAGTCAAGAAGTTCGACAAAATGCTGTACGGTAGGCGTGGATGCCATTCTGGAGGGTGCGCCTCGGGAATCCAGTGGGCTTGATGTTGAACTTCTTCCTGGCGCTAGATTGACCGACCTGAAGTATGCGGACGACATTGTCTTACTTAGCCCCTCTGCCGAAAACATGCAGACCATGCTGAACAAGGTGAGTGACCGGGCTGGTTTGTATGGAATGCGCTTCGCACCTTAAAAGTGCAAAGTGTTGCTTCAAGACTGGGGCACTTCAACTCCTACTTTCCTCATTGCAGGTAATCCGCTTGAGACTGTGGACAGTTTCACATATTTGAGTAGCACTATCTCGTCAGCCTGTAATATTGTTGATGAGATATCAGCGAGGATAGCAAAGGCACGGGTTGCCTTTTTCAAACTGCGTCATCTGTGGCGTCGAAAAGACGTCCGGTTGTCGCTGAAAGGAAGGGTATATAATGCCTGTGTGCGTTCCATTTTGCTTTGTGGTTCGGAAACATGGCCTATTCACAAAGAAGATATCAACAGGCTTGCTGTGTTTGACCATCGTTGTCTCCGCCAATTAGCCCACATTAAATGGACTGATCGCGTGAGCAATGTGGCCGTTCGCTGGTGCGTATTCCGGAACGCTCGGGATGCGCCATCAATTGGTCAACTAATTACGTTGCACAACTTGCGGTGGTTGGGTCACGTACTCCGTATGTCATCTGATCGTTTACTGTACCGGGCATTATATACTGAGACTACTAATAGTTGGGTAAAACCACGTGGTGGTCAATCAACAACGTGGTCACGAAATATGAAGACCCTGACTGCACCACTGAGCAGAGTGGGTAGGTGTCGCCTGTCTGGATGGGGTCCCCGTCAGAACCTATCCCAGATGGCGGTGTGTGGCAATCAACGACGATTTTCGCATGTTTGGTGACCGGGTCATCGTGCCACAGATGTTACGCAATAAGATACTGAGGCAGTTTCACACCGGCCATCCAGGTATCAACCGAATAAAAGCTCTGGCGCGTAATTATGTATATTGGCCGCAGATGGATTCGGATATTGAGCGGTCCTGTCAAATATGCGAAGGGTTTCAGCTAGCAGCTAAAGCACCCCCCGAAATGTTCGTGGCAACCATGGTCAGACGCAGAAAAACTGTGGCAACGTCTCCATCTGGACTTTGCGGGGCCAGTTAATGGTCAATACTACATGATCCTGGTCGATTCATTCGCCAAGTGACCGGGAGTTGTTCCAATGACAAACCTTAACTTTATATTACTAATATCAGCACAACAAATTATTCAGCTGCTTTGGCATTCCAGAAACTATGGTATCGCATAATGGATCACAGTTCACATCCGCAACTTTCCGGAGATTTTGCGAATATCATTACATTCGGCAAAAATTCTCTCCCCCATATCACCCGCAATCTAATGGTCAAGCTGAAAGGTTCGTGGATACCCTCAAGCGGGCGTTACTTAAAGCCGAAGGAGAGGAAACTCCAGCAGATGTCATTCAGCATTTTTTAACTGCATATCGTACAACACCTAATCGCAATACACCAGGAGGAATCTCACCAGCTGAATGTATGTTCGGACGGAAAATTCGCACAAGATTCGACAATATTAGACCCTCACCACTCAAATCCACCACCGAAGAAGTACACAGGACAGGTTATGCACAATGCAATCGGTGTTTCAATACTGGCGACTCAGTGCTTGCACCAGACTTCCGAAGTTGTGATCTCAAAACGTAATGGGAAGGTGATCTACGAAGTCACTGTCGGGGAAGACACCTGGAAAAGACATACCAACCAGTTGCGGGGGAACCTTGGCTTACTTCCGATTAAACCAAACCCAACTTTATTACACTGGGACATCTTCGAAGAGGAGAAGGCTGACGTGCCGCTGTCAAACATTGGCGAGACAACACCAGTTTCGTTTCCTCATAGACGGTCCAAACGAACAAGGAAACCCGTGACCCCACTGCAAGTGAATCCAAGATGTCAGTCCTATGACATGCTGAAAAAGGAGAGGTGTTAGGAGACGAATTCATCACAGCAATCTAATTAAGTCGTCGGTAACGGCTGACGAAATTATTCATTAACAAAACTCTGGCGTGCAAGTCGAAACAACCAGGAGGAGGCGTGAAGGTGAATGTGGACGTTGCGCTAGCCCGATGTACCAATCAGAGCACAACGACTATGGAATTGGCCCTAGTTGGCCACTTAATCGTGAAGTGGCCTAAACAAGTGGACAGTGGTTCAACGCGTAAATGGCCATATTTAGCAACTATTTCATGCTATATATTCACATGCATTTCATTCATTTGTCGAATTTCAATTAGGCAATATAGCGTGTTTTCCCGCAGTCGTGTTCTTCCTGACTTCGCGTAAGTAGACTGGGTGAAGCCGCATAGCAAGGATCCAGGTATGGCGTTCAAGTCGGAACAGAACGTTTGGCAGAGGAAAGGCGAATTATATCAATTTTATCTTACAGAGTTGATTAAATAACGACAGCAAGTTTAAACAAGATGTACAGAGTAAGAAAACTGTCTGACTGCACGCATCAATAATTCAAGTGTTCTAGTGTATAGACCAAAAAGAGGTTTAGTCGTCATCAAATTTACCTTTATAAACCCAAAGTATTCAACCATGAGACACCGCCTAAAAGATAGATCCAGGATTCTTTTAATGTATCACAGTTTGTTATATCATCCGAAAATAACAGAACAAATGGTAAGCATATGGTCCCGATAACTAACCTTCCTTCAAACGGTCCCCTTCAGCGTGTGTCTTCTTTTGCCTTTCCGACCCGGCTAGATCAACCAAGTGAAGCTTGGCCATTAACGTTTCACCAGCAGATACTTGATCAACCTCATCGGCACAGTGACTACGCGTACCAGAAGTATCTATACAACCATCCAGTAATTCCTTGGGACGAAGTAAAAAATGCAAAGTGAAGACTGCATGGCTTCGACTAGAATGTTGATTCATTGCTGTTCCCCCAACACTCCGTTTCATAGAGCCAGAATGCAGCAATGCAAGCACTTCTTCACAAGTTGTCACCACGGTTTCTGTCAAGCCTGGAATCTAGAAATACGTAACGATTGTATCCGGATAACTAACTCTAATCGTTTGGTTTTCTTCGCGAATCGGGAGCGGAGCACTAACATCATCCCCGAGCAGATCGTGAATATCTTCTTTGTAGATCTACAAACAGTAAAGAAGAAAATGATCATACCTCAAGAAAAGAGACTCGTATGGTGTACTCGAAGGGAAGAAAGGGGATACGTGCGAATATGTCCTGAACCATCCGAGGAACGATTCCATTTTCTGAGTCTGACATGCTGTGCACAGCACAGGTACCCATAGAGTACGTTTTCCCACTACCTGTCTGGCCATACGCAAACAAGGTAGCGTTATAGCCCTTTAGGACTGTATCCACCAAGGGCGACGCAACCTTTTCACAAAGCAATTGTTGCGAGGTATTCTCGTCAAAAATGAAATCGAACGAGAACAATTTGTCCTTTCCTATCATTATCTGACAAGGATCTGACGGATATGACAAGCATGAGAGACAACCATCATTGAGTTCTGAATCCGAAAGTGGACGTACACGAACACCGACCTTTACGCTGGTATCTAACATCCAGGCGAACGAATGAATACTGAAAAATGAGAAAAAAGTGTTTTAAAAAATTGAGATTAACACTTCTGGACTTCACGTTATTATAAACACAAACACGACAAAATAACAGATGCAAAATAAACAATAGAATGCAGTGAATGTATACCCATATTTGACCACTTAAACCGGTAAACGTCAATCTGAGCAAATGCCGAGCAGCAACTGAGCAGGTGGGTTAGTACGACATACGAGCCACACCTGAACAATGAAAATGACCACCAGGCCACAACGATGTACAAACCAACCAGCCCACTGCAAAAAACGCAAACGGCTAAAATAAGAACGTGTTGCCGAAAATAGGACATTTATCAAACAGCAGCGCACCCTGTTGCATCATCATCGCGAATATAAGCTCCGCGGATCCAGTTAACGTACGGACAACGAGCTAGCATAGCGACAATACTAGATCGAGAGTGCACACTAGAAGTGGGCTGCGGTGCAATTTGTCTACAAAAACTGATAGTGTTACGTTTATATTACATGCTCTAACACATTTATTACCCCTCCGATTCGGTTGTAAAGTGAATAAGGCCTCCAGTGCGTCGACTTCGTTTTCTCCCTTTCGCGCTCATCGTATGAATTAACTGTACTCAATCGTACACACAAGTTATTCACTTTACAACAATGGAGCGATTTCTATGACCGGATCGATTCGATGTAGACCCGTGCGCAGCCAGGTCCGCGAAACAGTGGGAACGCTGGTTCAGGACATGCTCATTCCTCGATTCTCTCGGACCCGAAAATCCATCCAGACTGCTCATTTTGTTCAATCAAACTTACATCCCAGTGTATCAATCCATATCCGACTGCAAAATCTATGAAAACGCATTCGAGACGCTTCAGAATATTTATATTCAGCCTCGTAAAGAACTTTACGCCTGTCACGTGTTGGCCGGTGAAAATCTCGATCAGTTCGTCTGGCGGCTTAAATTGTTGGCCAATGAGTGCACATTCAAGACAGTCACGACAGAGCAATACCGTGAAGATGAGTTACGTGAATTGTTCATTTCCGGAATTCAGTCACTACTTATTCGTCAGAGATTGTTAGCACAACGTAGATTCACATTTCAAACCGTCTTCGACCATGTATGACCACTGGAAATGAGGTTTCAACAATCTCAAACATACAGTAATCCTTCGGCAACTTGCGGTTTCGTCATAAAACACGACACGGAATCACTCCTTACAGAAGATCTCTGATCAGACGATTACGGTTGTTGCCTCCGTATTCGAATGTATTTTGTGTGTGGATATTCTAAACATTCGCGTTCTAAATGTCCTGCACACGAAGCTACTTGCAGTGGCTGTGGAAAGAAAGGACATTTTCATAATGCTTGCGGGCCCTCTGCAAACACAAAGCAGCGTACTTCCAGTTCAACTGTAATATCATTGCTGATCGTGGCTTCGGTTCCACAATGTCTTACAGATGCTGTCAATCGAACTGTTCTTAACGGACAAATTTTTCATGCTCTGATCCACACGGGGAGGGGTGACAGTTATGTTTATTCATCCGTTCTTCAGAAGTGAGAAGTCTTTGAATCTCAACGTTGCATCACGATGGTCAATATTGATCTCACCAATCACATGGTAGGACAGTTTTTCTCTAATCTGCATCAGAAAGAATGTTTATCGACCGGTCAGACTCTCTGTACTTCCAAATATTTGTGCGGATGTCCTTATCGGCCAGGACTTTTCGAAGCCTCACAAATGTGTCGAGATCCCTTTCGATGGATCAAAGCCACCTTCTCACTGCGGTTTCTCTTGTGCTCATGTTTCGTCGCCCTCTTTGTCCGGTAATCTCATCCGATTGCAAGCTCACTGCAACAAAGTCCCGGCGTCGCTCTCGCGAAGACGGATTCATCGGAATTGGAATCGGTCGGCTGGTGATCGAACCATCCAGTTCCCCGTGATGTGCCCAAGTCCTCGTTGTCTCCAATGGGTATCAGAAGAAACGAACGGCTGTTGATTACAGTCAAACGATCAACCGGTTGACTTTCTTGGACGCTTATCCTCTTCCGAAGATTAATGAACTGGTCGATAAAAAATTGCACAATATGAGATATTTAGCACTTTGAATTTAAAAACAACATATCACCAGATACCATTAAAGAAAAAAGATAAACAGCCCACTGCAGTCGAGGTTTGTGGAAATCTGCACCAATTTCGCCGTAGTTCGTTTGGCATCACTGATGAAATAACATGTTCCCAGCTCAAAATCAATGAGCTGATAACAAAAGCTGAACTCCTAGATACATCTGTATATATCGACAGTGTTACGATACGCGGGAAAACTGCCGGTGAATATGACAAGGATCTGCTTAACGTCATGGAAATGATCCAAGCTTCCGGAATTAATGTTAATGACCCCAGAAGTGGGACTTCTAACAGATGCATTAGGTCACTGGGGGCACGAGGTGTCTCATGGAGTTATTAAGTCGGATCCTAATCGTCTCGAAACTTTTTGAAACCTGGTTCTGCCCAAAGATATCAAATTACAGCAGCGAGTTGTCAGGATGTTTGCCTATTACTCCAAATGGATTGCCTGGTTTTCTGACAAGGTACATCATCTGGTCCATGACAGAGGAGAAGCTCGAACCGTCTTTAGAAGTCTGAAAAAGGAAATAGAACAGGTGGTAGTAATTACGATTGAGTTGATGGTTCCTCTGGTCATTGAAACGGATGCTGCGGACGTTTTCATTGCTGCTACACTCAATCAAAACGGCAAACCGGTTGCTTTCTTGTCTCAAACACTTTCTAACAGTGAGAAGCGCCACTTCTCAGTTGGGAAGGAAGCTTACGCACTGGTAGAAACCATCTGCAAGTGGAGGAGCTATCTCCTCAGGCGACACTTTCGTATGATAATTGGTCAGCGATCAGTTGCATTCATGTTCGATCAGACAAAAAAAAAGAAAGAATAAACGACAAAATTATGCGCTAAAAGATTGAGCGCTCTCCTTATCAGTACGACACCACTTATCGTCCAGGGAAAGATGACGAAGCTGCTGACGCCTTTTCTCGCAGTTATTGTGGCTCCTCAAAGCCGAGTCCCGATCTGAGATTTCTATACGAATCATTGTGCCATCCTGGTGTTGTTCGGCTGATGAATTTTGTGCGCCCTCGTAATCTTTCACCTTCTATGGACGAGGTATGTAGTGTGATCAACAAATGTGCTACTTGTTGTGAGTTAAAACCCAGTTTTATCGTCCTTCCTTCACACTTATGAAAGTAATCCGACCTTTTGGGAAGCTGAGTATAGACTTCAAGGGACCGCTGCCATCAGTGAGTCGCAATCGCTATCTCACTGTAATCGATGAGTGCTCTCGCCTTCCCTTTGCTTTCGTTTATTCTGACATGACTTCTCGAACAATCATGCACTGCCTACGCCATTTGTTCTCTATATTCAGGACGCCGTCGTACATACACAGTGACAGAGGAGCATCCTACTTATCGGCAGATCTACGGAAATTTCTTCCGAAAAATGATGTAGTACCTAGTCGCACCACATTTTACAATCCTCAGGCAAACGGCACTCTCGTTCTTTAAGGTTGCAAGGCCTTCCTAGTGCGAAATGGGAGTCTGTGCTACTTGGTGCCTTGCATTCTATCATATCTTTGCGTTGTGCCGCGACCAATGCTACTTCGCATGGGCTACAG
>JTDE01001277.1:2411-16668 GCA_014338405.1 Paragonimus skrjabini miyazakii
CAACAAATGTCACCTGGCGGTAATTGTCGAAAGTACACATTGTGCTGTGTGTGCGAAGTGGTTACACCGTCAGCGTAGCAAGCTCTCGAAATGGGCTTATGACCTGTATCTGGTTCACAGGGTGCTGCTATGGTCATGTATAGGTAAGTTGCACGATTGTAGTTCTTTTGTGAACACTGAAGTAAACCAGAGGAGGACTCTGATAATAGCACACCGCCTGTTGTGCTCAACGAAGTAGATGACAGCATAAGGGGAGTGAGGGGTAATGAACTGAATGTTCCAAATACTGAGGGATAACGTTGCGACGAGGTGAAAGTCTCTGATGGAGTCCGGGGTAAAAAAGAAAAGCTGCTGCAAAGCATGACCACTCGCCGGGTTTGGTCAATGAGTTAAAATATAAAACTGCTCCAGAAGCTGAAGCGGAACTAAATGTCCCCGCTGTTAGCGGAGTGAGTTCTAGAGAAGTGGCTATCGTAAAAAGAGACAGAGGCAAAAAGCGGAGTGGGAAAGATGGCAAAATAGTGAGTAACCGGAAGTCGGTCGAAGAACATGTGGAAGGGGGAAGAAAAGGACTTAAGAAACTGGGGGTGCTAGCTAAGGATACTTATTTCAAGATGAAAGCTCAAGAACGTTTTATGACCTTGGTCAAACAAATTGAGTTTTGTACGTTGTGGCGCGATTTGGATTTGAAGATAAGTGTTGCTGTTTTTGGTTTTTAGTTCTGTTTACGTATAGTAGTTGACTATTGACTAACCGTATACTACTCTACTAGTGTTGCGTGGCATATCGTTTAGGTACTGCCATAGCTAACTTTTGGCTACAGCGACTCGCCATTGTTGCAAAATGGTCAAACGGTCCATTTGCAGCATGTGCACCAAGTTTGTCCGTGTAAGGGACCATGCACTGCAATGTTTTGGCTGCAACACATGGCTTCATATTTCTTGTCTTGGCGTCTCTCCAGAGCTGTATCACGCACTCAGTGCAGTCAATATAGAATGCATTCAACTTAACTGCGATAGCTGTCGTCTCTCTGGGAAACTACTCACGGGCCAAGCAGGCACCACCTGCACTGTGACAGCTGCAGCTGTAGAGTCAGTCTGCAACCAATCCATAATTCACAACAATGCCGCCAACGCTAGCGAGCACCACCTTGTTCAGGATGTGACAGCACTAACTGAACGCAAGCAAAGCGACAAAAAAAGGACTCTATGCGTCAGTAGTGGCCGGTACTCAGGTTTCTTCACGTTCTATTGGCACTGGCATGCCTGTTATAAAAACCAAACACTCTGCTGCCCGTTCAGACTCTGTCGTATTGCAGGATCTCCTGGAGTGCCTCGACTTGTCGCTCCAACTTCGCGACGAACACGACTGCAAACTTTGGCGCGCCCTGTATGTTCAAATGCAGATCACACCTCAATGCCCTATCTCGATTACCCGTCTTGCAAGGAAGCCTGACTCACCACATGTCAACAAACCGAGGTTGGCACGGATTTCCCTTACAAGCCCGTCGGAAACCGAGAAGGTCCTCCTGGCAGCCTACAAACTGCGCTCATTTGGCGGCGCCTCAATCTCTCCCGACATACCTTGGATCGAGCGAAACCGAAGAAAACAAGCGATGAAAAATGCAGTCGCTGTCGACCGCTCCCGCAACATTATCATCAGAAATGTGCCTGATACGTGTGAGGACAACACCGCGCATGATATCGATCAATGGAAATTTCTCTCGTCTGCCCTAAGGCTAGAAAATGTACTTCTGCAAAACATTACGCGTATTTCGCGCACTAGCTCTACCCCTGCTGATCCTCTACCACGGCTGCTGAAAATCACCGTGACTGCTCCTGAGAAAGCGGCATACATACTTGAACGTTTTCGTCACGAGCGCCATCGAATCCCAGGAGGCATAACCTTCCACCCCGACCGCTCCAAAGAGGAACGCGAGAAGTTGCGAGCTGATTACCTAGCACGGGCTGCTTGGTTAGTCGTTCCCTTAGTAGACCTGAATTCTCAAAGAAACGTCCACCAGCCGGCTCAGTCAGAGTCGGCGACAACCCTGCGGATGCGCCCAGCATCCCCCGAGAAACCCAGTCTTCATCCGGCTCCGGCAACCCGCATTCATTCAGAGTTAATTCTGTCAAATGTGCCTATACCAACGCCCAAAGCCTGATCAGCAAACTTGCTGAAATCCGTGCGCTTCGCCTCAAGAACGACTTCTCTATCGTCAAAATTACCGAATCATGGCTCTCACCGAATCACCTTGATACCGAGCTCGACATTGCAGACATGCTGCTTTTCCGGAACGACAGACCAACGGGCAGAGGAGGTGGTGTGGCCCTTTATATCCGCAACTCCCTCCCGGCCACCTTCGTGTCCCACCCAATACTCACAGCTGTCCCTGAATCTGTCTAGTTCTCCGTTGAACTATCCAACTCCGACAGATTATTAGTTGGCGTAGTCTATCAACCTCCCTGCTCCTGCCCCGACCGTGACGGGGCAATCCTCTCCGGACTCACTTGTATCCACTCTCTGGGGTACTCTCATATCCTATTAATGGGAGACTTTAACCTACCACAAATCGACTTTAAGTCCTGTTCATACAAAGGCCCCTCCGATGCCATGCCTGCAACATTTCTAGCTTCAGTTGCAGCTGCTGGCCTTACCGAACACGTGACTGACTGTACACGATGGCGCGACGGTCAAGCTCCTTCCTGCCTAGACTACATCTTTACAGATGGGGACCTAATGGTAGACAACTTAACCGTGGATGCCCCGATCGACTTAAGTGACCACGCCGTCGTAACCTTCGATTACATTTGTAGCGCTGAGCTTACTCACAGAGCAAATGTTCCCAAAAGGAACTTCCAAAGGACTAGAGTGGACGTGCTGAATGCGTACTTAGCTACTGCCTCGTGGGTTCAGCCTAACTCACCACTGTCGGTTGAGGAAATGTGTGACCATATTACTACCAACGTTTGCGAAGCGGTAGACTGATCAATACCATTCTACTGTAAAACCAGCCGGAAACCGCAGCAGCAATTGCGGTCCCGAACGTTAAAATCCATCCTTGCTAAACGTCTAGCGTGGGCTCGATACAGAACGTCGGGGGATCTAGATGATCGCAACCTGTACGCGCAACTTCGAAACCGATGCACCAAACTAATCAGGGAGGATCGACTAGATTCCCAGCGACGCTTAACTCAGCGATTCGTCAGTGACCCTAAAAGTTTGTACAAATTTGTCTCCAAAACCCGTATGGCCAGAGCTGGCGTTCCCTAGCTAGCCGGCCAGCAAAGGCTTACTTGCTCAGATGGCGAAGCTGCTGAAGTTCTGGCCGACTTCTACAGTACTGTGTTTACGAACGGCGTGCCTATCTGCCCCACGGCAGAAATCGTCGACACGTCTGAAGAAATCTCCACAGTAGACACCACAGTGGATGCCGTGCTAACTAAACTGCAGAGGATCAAACCCACCTCTCCCAGATCAGACTGCATATCTCCTCTAGTCCTTGCTCATGGGGCTGCACAGTTAGCTGTCCCGCCAAGCATCTTGTTCACACAGTCAATTGCTGCAGGAACAGTACCCGAAAGCTGGAAATCAGCGAATATCACTCCCATCTTCAAAGATGGACAGCGCAATCAGCCTTGTAACTATCGTCCGATCGCCCTTCTATCATGTGTATCGAAAGTCCTGGGAGCGTCAGTCCATGATTCACTGTCTAAGCATCTTCTAACACAATCTTTCTCCTGTAGAGAGCAACATGACTTCCTACGCGGCCGCTCATGCACCACGAATTTGCTACTAGCCGTAGACCAATGGACCCTCGCTGCCGACAGAGGAGAGGAAGTCGATGCTGTTTATCTTGACTTCGTCAAGGCATTTGACCGAGTGAATCACTCTGTTCTACTCGACAAGCTTTACCGCTGCGGTGTCAAGGGCAACCTTCTCCGTTGGCTAAAATCTTATTTATGAAACTGTTCCTACCATGTGCCGGTGGGTTCCTCTTTATCTTCTGCCAGACTCAGCGCCAGCGGAGTACCACAGGGCTCCATCCTGGAGCCAATGCTCTTCTCTATCTTTATCAACGACTTGCCATCTGATGTTTCGTCCCCACTGCTACTATTTACCAACGACATCAAAATCTGGTGCATTGTGCGTAACAGCTCCGACGCGAGCGCCCTGCCGGCTGATATTAGTGCACTTTACAACTGGTCTAAATATAAATCCATCGAGTTCAATACCTACAAGTGCAAAGTCAAGCATATCAGGCACAAGCACAACTTCCCTTATTCCCTCGGTGGAGTCCTGCCTCAAGTCACAGACAGAGAAAAAGACCTTGGCACTGTTGCGACACGCAACCTCTCGAGTTCTCCCAATACTGAGGCCAGTGCCAAGAAAGCCAATAGCGTGCTAGCGTTTCTGAAGCGTTTGTTTGGGAAACTTGAGCGATCATGTTTCAACCACCTGTATAACAGCTTTGTTCGTCCCAAACTCGAACAGGGAATCATTGTTTGGCCTCCTCATTTACAAAAGGACAAACTAATTCTGGAAACTGTTCAGAGGCGTGCGACTAAAGCAGTCCGTGGGTTGGTTACGAAGTCCAACACCGAGCGGCTTCGCGAGCTTAACCTCTTCTCTCTGGAATACCGCAGACAGAGGGGTGACCTAATTTTGGCGTTCATGATTATGAAGACCCCTAACCATCCGTGCAGATCCATGAGTACGTGTGCGGTTACTAGCTCACTCAGAGGACATTCATTAAAAATAAAGTGCCAGTACAGCAGACTCGAGCTAAGGCACAGTTTCTTCTCGGTTCGGTTGTGGAAAGCCTGGAACTCCCTGCCAGAACATATCGTGAACGCCACGACGGTCGCTGCGTTCAAATTTCGTCTGAATCGCTACTCCAACACTTAATCCAAATCCCAGCATACTATTCTGTGCACAGCCACGTATGTGTGGTCGTCTGTTGAATAGTTCATACCCTATACGAATGTGCAACTAGCCACGGAATTGCGTGTTTAACCATAGTAGGAGTGCATTTATCAACTTGTTCGTCCATCTATTTATTCCCCGTTGTAGTCCTTGATACAACCAAGAAAGTTGCGGCGTGCAACTACCCCTCTGGTACAGAGATTCTTTGCCCGGAGAAACGGAACCATCAAAAGCCGTGGCTTTCTACTTCCGTCTGTCACCCATTGAACCCATTGAACAAGGACTTACGGAAATCCGTAACCATGGTGAGCTTTTGGTCAAGGCTGTGTTGGATCTCGAAACCAAACGGGACTTAGCCCTTGATAGAAGTAGTAATGTCATCATCAGAGGCATCCCTGAGCCCATTAGGAGAGAAGGTAAAGCAAGAGAAAGAGCGACGAGAGTTCGCCTGGTGAACCTCTCAAGGCAAGTAAATATTTCTGAGCATGTGGCTATTAAACCAGTTATGAAGTTGGGAAAGTGGCAGGCAAATGTAGTGAAGTTAAGCGATCGTAACATACTACTCATACCACGGCTATTCAGTAGTAGGACCGGAGCATATATTTTGACATCGTACAAGCCGCAGGAAAAATGCAGAAAGGAATATCAGAGTGCGGCATCGCTCATATTGGTCCCTGCTACTTAATGGAACTGAGCATTGACGTCTGCGGCAACCGAAAAGATCTGGGGCCGAATACCGCGTGCAAATGAGTGGTTTTGTTTCAGGTCTTGTTTAACTGCTTAACCCATGTGTTGGTTTGTCGAATAAACAACCCTTGTGCCATCTGCGTTCTTGGATCACACCTTAAACACATAGAGTCCCAGGCCAATGTTGGCTGAGCTCGCCAACCCCAGGCACTGAGATAGATTCCTGGCGGCAGCAGGACAGATAGACACGGCTACGCGAGGTCGACTTGCGGTGACACCAGATGACGGCTTGGTGGAAGAATGTTGGCCGTCCCAGTAGTACTAGATCACTAATTGCGCCGCAACGGTGCACTAAAGACGTGTGGCCAAGAGTACGGTTAACCCGCTTACTCGTGGAACAGGAGGATGTGGGGGCAGACGGAAGAGTTACTCTCATGTTAAAAGCAACTCAACGTAAGAAGTGTGGATCGTTTAGCCTGAAGTTAGGAAAGAGTGTGAAACCTCCTGTACAAAACGGGGTAGTGCTCAGGTCTAATTCCTGAGCCATGCGCCGCCCCTCGAGTCAAGGAGATTGAAACAAGGGGTGGTTGTGAGAAGTCCTTGAGAGTACCGTTTACCACTGCTGGTAGTCTGGGAGAACAAATGGAAAGAGCTCTCAGGGGAACTAGAAGTAAAGGATGTTGTTGCGGTTACTGAGACCTGGTTACGAGAGAGTATGGTCGTCGATAATCTATGCCCACCGGGGTATTCTCTACACAGGGTAGATAGACAAGATAGCACAATGTGTGGGGATGTTCTGTTGTTGATAGCGCAACATGATGGACAGCGTCAAGGAGAGGAGTTTAATGTGGGAGACTTCCAGTTATTTAGCTGTTCCTTGATAAACGGCAGAACAACGTTGCTGCTCTTGTGCGTTTACAGAACTCTCTCTTCTACTCGACAGGAGGATGAGCCACCACTCAGTGTTATTAGGAGACAAACAAGCACGTCAGGACGACTCCTCATTGTTGGAGATTTGAACGCTCTAGAAGTGGACTGGAGATTGATGCATACTGTCAATGGTACGTTTGGTGAGGCCTTGTTGGATCTTCTAAACGAGGAGGCAAAACTACATGTCAATTAGGTCACCAGGTGGAGGGAAGGTCGAACGGCTACAGTTTTAGATCTTGTTATAACAGGAAACCCCAATGACATTTTGGACTTGAAGGTCGAGACATCCTTGGGCAAGAGTCACCATGGAATCAAACGTCTGAAGTTTAGTTGTGTCTACGCCACTCCCACTTTCAAATATCCTAGATCCTTTTGAAGCAAGAGTAAACAACAACTACGGTCGGATGCGAAAAGGTTGAGTTCGATAGATTTTCGTGGTACCAGTGATGTTAATAATGCTTGGTCCATAAGTAAAGATAAGCTTGTGCAACTAACTGACACGCATGCACCACCACGACGCAACAGACATGAAGGCAAGCCTCTGTGATGAAAGGGCAGGGTCGAAAAGGCACTGCGACCTGAAAGGAAAGCCTGGGCTGCATACAAACAGTCCGGGGGTTACATAAGGTTTTGTCAGTATAAGGCGGCTGGAAAAAGATATTCTGGAGTACAAAATGAATGCAGGAAAATGCTTGAAATGAATCTGTCAGAGAACCATAATAAAACCCTGAAGCCTTCTTTAGCCATCTTCAGACCGAACGGGCCATTAGGAGAGAACTGAGTAGCATTGTTGATGCTAATGGCAACGTTATCGAATCACCACTACAAAAAGGAGAGGTTTTCCACCGGATTTTTGAGGCGATGCATATTTCGGACTCTGGATCTACCACGGTGGGACTCAGCACAGGGACTTCAAGAGGGCCAATCACGGAGGCAGTTGAAATAAAAGAAGAGATTAAGGATAGAATGGCTAAGCTAGACGTAAACAAGGCGCTGGGGAATGGACCGTATGCATTCAAGGACAATATAACCTCTCATTGATATTTTACGGGAAACTGTCACCGTGTTGTTTAATCCCACCCAACAGAAGGCCATCACCCCAGATGACTGGAGAAAGGTAGAGATTATACCCACCTATAAGGGAGGTGAGAAGCACGAGGTGGCAACTGTCGATCAGTAAGTTTCACATCAGTTGACCTGAAACTGCTGAAAAAAATTATTAAACACAGGATTGTGATACACCTTCCTGAAAATAGGCTTTTGTCTGCAGACCAACATGGATTTGTGAGGCATAGGTCTTTTATCACCAACCTGATTTGCTTCCTCGATGAGATCACAGAGAAGCTGGATGGGGGAGAGAAAATTGAGGTTTCCCACCTGGACTTCTGGAAGGCATTCGATTCCGTGAACCACCGACTGCTGATTCTCAACTTGGGGATCTTTGGTCTTCCTTCAATACTGGTTGGATGGATACAGGACTTTTTGAGGAGTCGCACCTTCCATGTAGAGGTAGCAGGGAGAAGGTTCACAAAAGGTGCAGTAGTTAGTAGGGTATCTCTGGGATCAGTGCTTGAAGCACTACTATTTTTGATGTTCATCAATGATCTCATCAAAAACCTGATGTGTTCCTGCTACATGTTCGCTGATGATGTGAAGGTTGTAGGAGATCCTGATAACACGAGGAGGACTTGAATACTGTTCATAAGTGGTCAAATGAATGGCACCTACTCTTAAATGTAGACAAGTGTAATCAGCAGCTTGCTGGGAACAACCAGGGTAGGTCAGGTATTTGGGCCAGGGGGGAGGAGAAAGAGCTAAGGAGGATAGAAGCAATCAAGGACTTGGCAGCGCTCACAGAAGGGAACTTCAAAGTATCCAAACGGTGTGTAGAGGCGACGCGAAAATAAAATGGAGCGCTGTATATGTTGAGGAAAACGTTCGTGTCAGGGAGATCGGAGGTGTTGTTGCCGCTTTATAAAGGTTATGTCAGGCACATCTGGACTACCGTGTGCAGGCTTGGAGCCCGCATATGGTAAAAGACTTGAATTTACTTGAGAAAGTGCAGAGGAGTTTACAAGGTTGCTTGAGGGAATGCGATATAACTCCTATAAATACAGACTAAGAAGGCCTAACCGGTTTTCTTTTGCGTGGAAGAGGGTGGGAAGAAACTTGATAGAAACTTTCAAGATTTTCAAGGGAATAACCAGAGTTGAGGCAAAAGCTCTGTCCAGCCTGCATACAAACTAACACCTCCGAGGCCACAGTTTCAGGTCAGAGAAAAAGGGGGTTGTTACATAGATTAAAGCCAACTTCTTCGTGTGTCGAGCCACCAACTGATGGACCATGCTTCCACAGAATGTAGTATCCCCTGATAGTGTGACAGAATTCAACAGAAAGCTAAATGAGTGCTGGTCATCCTTCTTAAGTCACCTGTTTCCAAAGTACTTTCCTTGTCATAGATTTAAGTTAGTCAATTTCTGTCCCTATTTGTCTTTATTGTTATCTCTTTTAAATCCTATTCATTGCTTTTTACTTGCAAATTTAGTCTAAGCATCTAAAATTATAGGCATCAAACTCCCACTGACCCTACATTTCACCTGTAGTGAGATCCAACTTCGACCTCCGCGAAATCCTAAACTCCCTGCGACGTGACAGTTGCCTTGCCAGTACCACCGCGCCGGTTCCCATTACATTATGAATGTAAATTTACTACAACCGCTAACAGCAAAGTTAGTGTGTTGGCGTAGGTATCGCAGTTTTGCTCATAGCTGTATAATTAATCCGCGCCATCTCTACTACCGTAGGCTACATTCACTAGGATAACAATGTTTTAGCTATTACCGTTGGAAACGCCGCTCAACCAGTCTGACACTTGCAGCCTGATCACCAAGTTTGTCTGCGTAAAGAACCATACGCTACAGTGCTTCGGCCGTAATACATGGTTTCATATTTCTTGCCTTGGCGTTTCTCCAGTGCTGTACCACGCACTCAGTGCAGCCACCCTAGACTGCATTCAACTTAACTGCGATAGCTGCAGTTCCTCTGGGAAATTACTTGCCGGTCAAGCAGGCACCACTGATACTGCGATAGCGGCGGCTGAAGAGTCAACCTGTAATGGATTCATAATTCAAAACATCGTCGCCAACGCCAGCGAGCCTCGCCCTATTCAGAATGTGACAAAACCAACTGAACGCAAGCAAAACGATCAAAAAAGACCGCACGTGTCAGTGATGCCGTTACTCAGGAACCATCACGCACAATTGGTACTGACATGTCTGCCGCAAAAACCAAACATTCTGCTGACCGGTCAGACTCCCTTATAGTGCAGGACCTCCCTTCGCGACGAACATGATCGCAAACCTTGACCCGCTCTTTGTGTTCAAATGCGAATAATACCTTGATGTCCCATCTCCATCACCCGTCTCGCGAGGAAGCCCGACTCACCGCATGTCGAAAACCCAAGATTAGCACGGGTTGCCCCTACAAGTTCAATGAAAACCGAAGAGGTTCTACTGGCGGCCTTCAAACTGCACTGTTTCGCGGGTGCTTCAATGTTTCCTGACATACCCTGAACCGAGCGACAACGGAGACATTACACAACGAAAAATGCGATGGCAGTTAATCGCTCCCGCAACGTGCCCATCAGAAATTTGCCTGACATATGTTGAAACAACTCTGCGCACGATATCAATCAATGGAAATTTCCTGCGTCTGCCCTAAGGCTAGAAAATGTGCTTTTGCAAAACATAATGCGCATCCCGCACACTAGTCTGATCACAGCTGATTCCCTATCACGGCTCTTGAAAATGATCGTGACTGCCCTTGAGAAAGCTGCATATATACTAGAACGTTTCCGTCACGAACGCTATTGAATCCCAGGAGGCACAACCTTCTACCCCGATCGTTCCAAAGATGAACACGAGAAGTTGCGAGGTGATTACCTAGCAGGAGTTATTCGGTTAGTCATTCACTTAGTTGACCTTAAATCTCGAAAAACGTCCACCAGGCGGCTCTGTCTGAGTCGGCGATAACCCTGCCGATGTGCTCATTTCCCCCCGAAAAATCCAGTCCACTATTGGCTCTGGCAGCCTGCACTCACTCGAAGTAAATTCTGTCAATAGCGCTCATACTAACGCCCAAAGTCTGATCAGCAAACTTGGTGAAATCCGTGCGCTTTGCCTAGCGAATAACTTCTATATCGTCTGAATTACTGAATCATGGCTCCGCCAAACTATCTTGATCCTGAGCTCGATATAACAAACATGATGCTTTTCCGGAGTGATAAAATAATGGACAGAAGAGGTGGTGTTGCCATTTACGTCCGCAACTCCTTCCTGGCTACCCCCCTGTCTCACTCAATACCCGCTGCTGTTCCGGAATCTGTCTGATGCTCCATTGCACTATCCAACTCTGATAGATTGTTAGCTGGCGTAGTATATCGGCCTCCCTACTCTTGCTCTAACCGCGATCCTGTCCGGACTAACCTGTATCATTTCCCTAGGATACTCATATCCTAATAATGGGAGACTTGAACCTGCCACCAATTGATTTCCAATCCTACTCGTACAAATGCCCGGCTGATGCAATGCCTGCAACAATTTTAGCCTCAGTTGCAGCTGCCGTCTTTACGAACATGTGACCGACTGTACGAGATGGTGCGCTGGCCACGCACTTTCCCGTCTTGACTGCATCTTCAATAAGGAGGAGCTAATTGTAGACAACTTGACCGTGGATGCACTACTCGGCTTGAGCGACCACGCCGTAATAACCTTTGATTACATTGGTAGTGCCGAACTTGCTCCCAGAGGAAACGTTCCGAAATGAACTTCCAAAGAATTAGGGTGGATGCACTCAACGCTTACCTACCTAATACTTCATGGGATCAGTTTAACTCATCACTGTCTGTTGGGGAAACGTGCGAACATTCTACTAATAACAGTCGCAAAACGGTAGACTGCTCAACACCATTCTACACTACAACCAGCCGGAAGCCGCAACAGCAGTTGCGATCCTGAACGTTGAAATCCATCCACGCTAAACGCCTAGAATTGGCTTGGTACAGAACGTCAGGGGATCAAGACAAGCGTAATCTAGCTGCGCAACTTCAAGGCCGATGCACCAAACTAACCAGGAGGATAGATTAGATTTCTAGCGACGTCTAACCCAGCGATCCTGAAAGCTTGTACGAATTTGTCTCAAACTCCCGTAAAGCCAAGGCTGGCGTTCCCCAGCTAGCTGGCCCGCACTGGCTAACTTGCTTAGACGGTGAAGCCTTCGAAGTTCTGGCCGATTTCCACGGTACTGTGTTTATTAACGGCATGCCTAACTGCTCCGTGGCAGCAAGCGTTAACCTTTCTGAAGAAATCTCCACAGTAGACACCACAGCGGATGCCGTGCTAACTAAACTGCAGAGGATCAAACCCACCTCTCCCGGACCAGACTGCATATCTCCTCTAGTCCTTGCCCACGGGGCTGCACAGTTAGCTGTCCCGCTAAGCATCCTGTTCACACAGTCAATCGCTGCAGGAACATTACTCGAAGGCTGGAAATCAGCGAATATCACTCCCATCTTCAAAGATGGACAGTGCAATCAGCCGTGCAACCATCGTCCGATTGTCCTCCCATCATGTGTATCCAAAGTCCAGGAAGCGTTAGTCCATAATGTACTATCTAAGAATCTTTTAGCACAATCCTTCTGCTGCAGTGAGCAACACGGCTTCCTACGCGGCCGCTCATGCGCTACAAACTTGCTGCTAACTGTGGACGGGTGGACCATTGCTGCAGACAGAGGAGAGGGAGTCGATGCTATTTACCTTGACTTTGCCAAAGCTTTTGACCGAGTGGATCATTCTGTTTTACAGTTTCACTATTGTGGTGTCAAGGGCAACATTCTCCGCTGGCCAAAATCTTATTTATGAAACCGTTCCTACCGTGTGCAGGTGGGTTCCTCTGTATCTTCTGTCAGACTCAGCCCCAGCGGAGTCCCACAGGGCTCTATCCTGAGTCCACTACTCTTCTCTATCTTCATCAATGATTTGCCATCCGAAGTATCGTCTCCACTGCTACTATTTACTGACGATATCAAAATCTGGCGTATCGTACGTAACAGCTTTGACGCGAGTGCCCTGCAGGCTGATATTAACGCACATTATAATTGGTCTGAAACTGAATGCATCGAATTCAATACCAGCAAGTTCAAACTTATGCATATCAGGCATAAGCACAATATCCCATACTCCCTCGGTGGAGTAACGCTCCGAATGACAGACAGAGATAAAGACCTTGGTACTGCTGTGACGCAAAACCTCTCCATTTTTCCCAATACCCAGGCCAGTGCCAAGAAATCCAATAGCATGCTAGCGCTTCTGAAGCGTTTGTTTGGAAAATTTGAGCGATTATGTTTCAATCACCTGTACAACAGCTTCATTCGTCTTGACCTTGAGCAAGGAACCCTTGTTTGATATCCTCAGTTACAAAAGGACAAACTAATTCTGGAAACTGTTCAGAGGCGTGCGACAAAAGCAGTCCCTGGGTTGAGTGCAAACCCCTACACTGAGCGGCTTCGCGAGCTTAATCTCTTCTCTCTGGAACACCGTGGACAGAGAGATGACTTAATATTAGCGTGAATGTACATAAAGACCCCTAACCATCCGTGTAGATCCCTGCTCCCTCGTGCGGATCCCGGCTCACTTAGAGAAAATTTCCTGAGAACTAAATATCAGTACAGCAGACTTGAGCACAGTTTCTTCTCGATTTGGGTCTGCAAAGCCTGAAACTCCCTGCCAGAACATATCGTGAGTGCCATGACAGTCGCTGCGTTCAAATTCCGCCTGGATCGCTACTCTAACACTTAGTCCGAGCCCTAGCATACTATTCTGCACACAGCCACGTATGTATGGTCGCCTATTGAATAGCTCACACCTGATTATATGTGCGCACCCAGCTATGGAAATGTGAGTTTAACAACAGTAAGCGTGTATGTATTTGTTTTTTAGTTTATCCGTTTATTCTTCGTTTAAGCCTTTTGATACAACCAAGAAAAGTTGTGACGTGAACTATCCCTTCGATACAGAGATTCATCGCCCGGAGAAACGGAGACATCAAAAGCCCTGGCTTTCTACTTCCGTCTACCACCCATATGATCTTCCGGACAATATTTCCAGCAACGTCCTCCTATATGCCGATGACCTAAAAATCTGGAATACCACTGATCCCAGTGCATTACAAATTGATCTTGACGCGAATATACGTTGGTCGGACGATTGGAGTCTACCACTAAATGAAAGTAAATGCGCACATATGTCACTTGGTGGAGATTCTGCCAACGCCTTCGTGAGTCATAGTGCAATCGGCACAATGGATATCATGAAAATCGATTTGAAGAAAGATCTGGGTATCTGGTTGTCGTCTAATTTATCTTTTGCGCATCACCACGAGATGGCAGCGTAAAAAGGGTTTGCCGCTCTTAGGATGATTAAGCGCACTTTCCCCCGTACAGACAAGAAAGCGTTCCAGACGCTGTACGGGGTTTCTATAAGACCGCTTCTCAAGCATGCTAATCAGGTCGTGCATATCGGCCTGGAGAAAGACATTAGCCGTTGAGCGTGCCCAGCGCATGGCCACCAAACTAGTCACAGGTCTTAGTAGTGTCGCGTACAAGTCTCGACTTGAAATTCTTGATCTATGCCCTCTAGAATTTCGGCGGCTCCGCGGT
>JTDE01001277.1:19080-34227 GCA_014338405.1 Paragonimus skrjabini miyazakii
TGGAGGTAGTATGTATATTTATCCACAATTATCAAATACATACTTCAAGATTCTATCCTTGTGTTTCTGTCCCTAGTGACTTCACTCGTCCACTTATGTGTTTTAGTATAGGGAACGGTTTGGCATAACTCGTAAGGTAGGACAAATGGACGGAGCACTTATGAATGTCTAATAATTGAGTACCGTTCGGCATAACTTGTATGTTAGGACAGATGGACGGAGCAGTTATAAATGCCTAATCATTGATTACAGTCCAACGTAACTCGTAAGGTAGAGCAGATTGACGGAGTAGTTATAGGTGTGTAAGCTTGGAGCACAGTTTGGCCTATTTTAAGTCAAATGGACGGAGCAACTACCAATCTGAGCGCAAGGCATATGAATCGGAATAACCAACGCGTGCAATAATGTCAAAGTATATTATATAATTTGAATAAAATAGTCAGTCGTAAACGTGTGACTAACATGAAAACAAGACTTGAATGAAACGGTCAACAGTACAAGTTAGGCTGGATCGTGATTAGCACTCACGGTCAAACCCACGGTATACAAGGGTTGAAAGTCAGTTGTTTTTGTGCACGTAGGACCGGCTGTTGACGGTTGAGAGCAGGACAAGCTTTGCTGCATTATACACCCGCTTTAGCGCGGCACTGATCATCTTACCAAAGATGTTAAACAGACTATCTCCTTTGAAGATGAGTTTGACGTAAACATCTTTTTTGGGGACATCCAAAGTTGTATTTTTCGCAAGAGTAAATTTGCTCCACTTTTGAGTGAAACGTTCGGGGAAATTGTTAGCACGAAGCGTTTCATACAACACTGTTTGCTCGGCTCGTAATCTGTCTTGGGAGCATATGCTTGATGCTCTGTGAAACAGTGTGCGTACTAAAGATCTTGTGTATGTAACAGGAGCAAAACTCATGTGTTGTCCCATCCATGTTGGCTTATGGTACACAGAATGTTCGATAGAACCGTCCGTACGACGCCTAACCATGTCACATGTATTTATGCTAGCAGTTGCTGCGTCCAGTTCAATCAAGCCATGACCAACGCCTGACCAAGTAGTATGCGTTCACATTAGCAACTACTTCGTCCAGTTAACTTAACCTATGATCAACGTTGAAGCATATCACATGTCTAAGTCTATGTATGTCGCATGTATTCATGCTAGTAGCTACTCCGTCCAGTTCACCCAGCCTATAATCAACGGATAATTATGTCGCATATGTTGACCATAACAGCTGCTCCGTCCAGTTCACTTGAGCTATGATCAACGTCAATGTATGTCACATGTATTCCTACTAGCAGTTGCTCCGTCCAATTCACTCAAGCTATGGTCAACGCCTGACCAAGTTGTATGCGTTCACAGTAGCAACTACTTTGTCCAGTTCACTCAAGCTATGGTCGACGTCTAAGGTTGTCGCACGTTTTCATGCTAGTAGCTGCTCCGTCCAGTTTACTTAAGCTATGGTCAACTGATAATTATGTCGCGTATAGGTTGATCTTAATAGCTGCTCCGTCCAGTTCACTTAAGCTATGATCAACTTCTAAGTATGTCGCATGTATTCATGCTAGTAGCTACTCCGTCCAGTTCACTTAAGCTATGATCAACGTCAATGTATGTCACATGTATTCATGCTAGCAGTTGCTCCGTCAGTAACTGTTCCGTCCAGTTCGCTTAAGCTAGGGTCAACGGCTAATTATGTAGTATGCGTTCACACTGGTAGCTGCTCCATCCAGTTCATATAAGCTATGATCAACGTTCCTGCCTATCACATGTACTCATGCTAGAAGTTGCCCCGTTCAGTTCACTGAAACTTTGATCAATGTCTAATATGTCGCATGTATTCATACTAGTAACTGTTCCGTGCAGTTCCCTCAATCTATGATCAACCCCTAAGTCGGTGGTATGCGGTCACACCGGTAGCTGCTCCATCCAGTTCAGTTAAGCTATGATCAACCCCTAAGTCGGTGGTATGCGGTCACACCGGTAGCTGCTCTACCCAGTTCCCTTGAGCTATGATCAACGCCTAATTATATGGTATGTGTTTACACAAGTAACTCCTCTGTCCACTTCACTCAACCTATGATTAACGTTGATAAACAGAAATCGGGAGAATTCAAGATAAACGTCTATTTAAACCGTAGGGCATAAGTTGTAATGACCTTCTTCAGTTCTAGTCAAAAATGAGATTACACACTGGCAGCCGTCAGTGAAGTCTGTAGCCGGCGAAACCATAGACCAACTGTCATCGGAATCATAATCGTACATGATACGAAGATAGGAGGGTTGTAGCTGAAGTGGTGGAAGTGGGAATCAATGTTTTCGTCGGATAAATAATGATTATCAAATTCGGACTTTATCTGTCACATAAATGAACACAGACTCGAATACATGTGGCAAGCTATATTCAACAATGGTCAATAAGCTATAAACAAAACAATACGCACGTTGTTACAAATAGAGTGGGACGTGTTATCCATGTTTACATTATACCGTAGATAGAAACAACCAGGTGATAACGCAGAGCCTTTTCCACTGGAAATACTATAAAGGAATCAAGCTGAACATATAATTCAGGTGAATAATTAAGCATCGACCGTGATGGTATAGCTTTAATTAGGAATTACTGTGATATTTTGTGTACAATGCAATGTAAACGCAACGTGGTCGAGGATTACAAATTCAAACATATCTACAAAACCACGCGGAACTGAGCGTTTCTACCGATTAGGCCGTGTATTCTACCACGAAAACTCCGACGGAATCATTTTCAGGAAGTACAATCGATGAGGGAGGCCAACATGATGCTTTTGGCGGAAAAAATGTCGACACATTTTTTCAACAAAAATGCCAATATGGACAATTTTTACATAAAGCTGATTTTTTCATTGCAGCGCTTTTATTATACTCCATGAAATATGTATATTTGTCCCGCAATATGCGTTTTAATATTTCATGAAAAATGTGAAAAATCTCTTTTCGCGCCTAAATGGCCATCTTCAACTCGGTTCGGCTTTGAAGCACCATCCCGGCGAATTGCTGGGTGTGTTCTCTAATATCACTGTTTCAGCAGTCCACTTTGTTTCCATTCCAGCTGGAATGTACGCTAGCGTACATCTTGATTCCATGGAAAGGGTAACAACAGTGGTACCAACGATTGGCGAAGCATGATGAATTGTTCTACGTTGAATTAGGTAATAGGCGTCTCTCACGTTTGTAGTATTATAAAAAGCTTGGTACTCTTGTTTCAACAACAATTCGATTGTCGAAATTATAATCATGCTTTCCTGCTTAATCACACCGAAATTTAAATAAAAACATGTTTCCCCGTGTATGACGTCGATTTTCATTATATTTTACCTTCATATTTCCGAAATAACGTGGAATGCAACTTTGCGTTATTCATCCATTAATCTCCATGCCATTAAACAATCGCACACTTCTTGTTTACGTCTTCTGAAGATTGAAACAAAGAAATATCTAGGGAACAGATTTTTAAGGTTTCGGATCCTGCATCATATCACAAATTTCCAACAACTTTAATGGCTACGAATTATTTTTTAACTAAAAGATAACGGAGTTATTCACGTTCAACCAATTACACGCAGCCAAGTAATCTTAGTTTGCTTTTTTATTTTTACTGTAATTCCCAAGATCGGTCCTACACCCTGTTTTCACTGGATGCCTTCCAGATCAACACACGCGTGCTTAACATCGAACGAAAAAAACCGACTGGATCCGGGACCCTTGGGCGTTTGCCTGGAACCCGTGTATCAATCGCTAAATCGTTGAATTGGATCCATTGTAATGGCGGTTTTTCAACTGTAGTATTTGTTATCGCTGGTTATGCTACGTACAAGTGCATATCAAAGTTCACACGAAGAGTTGTTTAGTAATTTTAAAATGAATGCTGCAAAAGGTTTCAGCAGTTTTACTACAATAATTATTTTGCAGAGTTCAGAAAGAAACAGGCTATAAACGATCTTCTTCTAAATCCCGAATTTCTTGCGGGTTCAAGTGAAGAAGTTCGCATGGCAATTCTGTTATCTGTAATAAACTTCATGAAGAGAAACATGGGAAGCATGTTGATATTTCCAAATTCTCTAACGGCGAGTGAGAGAGCGTTCGGTCATATGGTTGCTGGGGCAATTGGTTTGGAATCAAAATCCATCAGACTCGAGTGCGTACCAATTTTATGCTTTGAATGACTTAAGATCTCGATGAACTCTGCAATATTGTTTGAGAAAACACTTTGCTTGATGTTCCAGTTGGTCAGAGTAAATCAGCTTCGGATGTCATTGGAAGTGTGATGGCATTTTACTGCACGGTGCACTAATTAGCGCGAACTAGCTAGACGCAAAACGCAAAAATGCCGTTGAGAGGGAAGACCGATTATTCATAAAACAAAATATACAGAAGGTCTCTTGTAGCGTTAGAAATGACACAGACACGTGCGTTAGCTATAGAGGCTAGAGACCGGCCGTTGACGGACGATTAAACCGTGTGCGCTCGGGTTCGTGTCGCAGTGTGGTTAACAATCCTTGTACTTGTAAACGGCCAAATTAATGATTAAAAATATTCCATCAATGCTGTAAACAACTGTGTATATGGAAACGCGAACCAAATACCGATTGATGTGATCGTCGATTGGATGCCGTTTACTGTGCAATAGTACACTACAGCTTAAGCGGTAGTGCTGTCAGTTAGCTTAAGCTTCTTGACACCAACAGAAAGGTTAAAATATGCGAAAAGTTTGGCACCAATAAACGGTGACTGAATATCGGCAAGCAGGAATATCTACTGAAAACGTCGCCGGTGACCGAGGTCAACATTGAGTAGGCGTTCCCCCGAAAAGATTGATACGACTTTGATTCGTAGTCTGTAAAGTGTACTGGCCAGGCTTAGGTTGATCATTTGGTTACGGTGTAATAACTTTTAGCTCGGCTGCAGTAGGCAACTATTTTCTGCTGAGCCAGTGACGGTCGTCACCGGTTTGACGGTGATACGTGATATGTTCTGAATGCGCATGGCTGATTGCACTTCCTTGCTTTGTGCCGAAAGCTTTGGTGGTACCAACATCGACTTAACCGCATGGGCGAGATAATGCACGGCTGTTGGATGTGTGTCTCCTTAACTCGTTGATCTGTGCAACTATATTGTCCATACAGTTGTACATCTTCTCTATGAAAACTTTTAGACCACCGTCAGTTTTCGCTACTGAAGGGGACAATGCAGAAACGTTAGTGGTTGTAGCATATACCGTTTGTGATGGAGAGGTTGTTGATAACTTATTAGCGAGGGGGGCAACTTATCGATTGAAGTGTCTTCACCCATGGCATGCAAGGTGTACCGCAGGTGGCAACTTTCCAGCCCTCGTATCCTTAGAGACGGTATCATAAAGCTTCCACCGGCTCAAAAAGTCACTCATATAACGTAGCAGTTGAGATGGGGACCTACTACCTAGGTCGACTAAATTAGACAAGTCATGTAGCAACTTGACCTCCGGCCTCCCGGCTCGTTTTATGATCGTGTCATTTAAAAGAGTGCAGGAAAAAACAGATGTGACTGATTCCAGACGCTCTTCTAATTCCGCTGCGACATCGAAAGAAAGAAATTGCATCACATACGGAAATCTTATTTCCTTCAGTGTTATCCACCTGGTGGTAAAAATGGTCTCAATCTGATGAAGCAATAGTCAGGAATTTCGGACGCTGTGTCCGAGTAACTTAAAGACAACATTATGTTCTGTTTTAACGTCGATGTCCGCAGTGCCGTCAAACATTGTTAATAATACCAAAAGTGTAAGATAGAGCCCCGTCCATAGGAAGTAGAAGGGCTCACCGGTTTTATGGTGGCCTACTCAATTGAATGGTAAAAATAACCAGAATATGATAGCACCAAATAAGAGCTCCAACAGTAGCAGATAGCTTAAAAAGATATCCATGCAAATAAAACTCAAAAAGTATCAAAAAAAACAAAACGACTCTAACGAGTCGAGGTCGGCTGGATCAAATGGGTCACCGCAGTGACAGAACAATGCCAGAGGGTAGGTTTGAAAGACGTTGGTTGAATAATTTTACACATGGCGTGAGATGACGAAAGTTGAGCGTTGGTAGGTAGGCAGGTAAATAAAGCTAAACAAATTCATCGTGCAATTGCTTCCCTAGCCAAAATGCCACAAAAGGAGAGGGCAGAGATGGCGCGAAGAAACTCCTGTTTAGTCTTGTTGCCAGCCAAATTCAGAAAATAATGATTATGTTTTCAAACCAATGTACAGATTAAGTTAATAAAACGACACCTACAAAACCTATGAAAATGAAATAAAACCATAACTCTGTACTTTGAGTTAGACAGATGCAAAGGTTATTTCGTAGTGGACAGAGCGAAAATAATATTTGCAACTTAATCTTCCATTTTGTTCAATTTTATACAGATTGATTTAGTCATTGAGCCCACTTAACCCGGAGTATATCTAGAACTGGATTGAATTTGCGGATGAATGCGCACAGAAGCTACCGGTTTATTAATTTTTGACTATGCCTGGGTTTCGGCTGTCACTTCTACCCTGTTTGTTGCAAATCATTTAGCGCGCCTGATCATCCATTTGAACAGGTAAATATATCAGCAATTAACCCAAACACTGGAACAAGCGACGCGTACTTCTCGCTTATTTACTGTTATTATAGTATGATCTCACTGATTGCATGTCGATTTTGAGCGTCAACCTTATACCCCTTATTTGCTTCCTGTGTTATTCCAGACCAATTATCTTGGTCTGCTCGAATCTCCAGTAACGTACCGCTTCGACGCATGTTCAAGAGTAACAACAACGAATAAGAATCGTCTCTACTTTGATAAGTGTAGATATCAGTTAATTTGATTATGAAGAGTTTTCAAGTGGACTATTCTGAAGTTACTTGGAAGGCATATGTAATAGTCAAGAACTTTTGATACGTAAGTGCACGAGTTTGGGTTTCATTTCGTACGCAATAGGAACTTAGGAAAAATAAAATGCAATTGAATAAGAGACCCAGCGTATATCATGCAAAAATCATAGCGGGCCACGTTAAACGCTATGCGAAACCGGTCCACAATAATAACTGGGAAGTCTAAGAATCCAACTGTCAAGAGCGAACATGCCGGAGGTATTTCTGGCGCAACTAGAGTGCATAGGCCAGTAAAAGCAAACAGACAAGAGCGGTTGGAAGCATCAAGCGGACGGCTGGCAAACGTACTTATAATCGTGTGTTGAACGTGAACGAGTACTTCAGGAGGTATTCTACAAATGATTACCATCACGAATGCATAACTCTCACACATCAGAAATATCATGCTTAGCTGCAGGTCATTACGTCATGATTAATTTGGGATATGAGTGATCACAAATGAAATTGTGCATATCAGGTGAACTTGAGGCAGGCAAACTCGTTACAACAAGAACATCAGACATAGGGCACACGTGTGATATGGTAAAGTTTCATATCCAGGTGGCGACAGTTCTTTGGTTGTGTGTCACTTTTACCGTTGCACGAAACTATCGGATGGGTACCTTAGACGACTTATGTTGCCTAGGGCCCAACTATCAATACGACACGATAACCGCTACTTAGCACACATCAAAACTGCAGAACCGTGTAAAAATAGCAAGTAACTTTGGTTATTAGACCACGTTCGTCTGAGACTGTGTGTAAGCATTCCTATATATTAATGGTGATCGACATATCCCAGTCGATTTGGATATAAGACAGTGGCTTTCTAACTGTTTGGAGTTAACAGACAGTGAACGTGTCCCCTCTAGAAGCGATTGGGCAACCTGATCATTATTCACAAGCAAAGGTGGCTGAGAGTTTACGTATTATAATTTGATTGTGCCTAAGGTAAGGTCAGTGGCGCAGTGGCAAACACGGTTGTTTCAGGAAAAACGTGGCCGGGGTTCTAGTCTCAGCAGTGGCTAAAATATGCACTATTGACGTGCTCTAATGAGAGCAAAATTAGTGTCCAGTGCTTCTTTTTTAAATAGGCCGACTGGAATGTCTATGGGAATGCGACAGCTGCGATCAATTGTGGATGATCTTCAATCTATTTGTAAACCAAAATCCTCTACTACTCATCAGTAACATAATAATCAACATCTATCCGGAATACCTGAAGCTGCCAAACAATCCGGCCGGTCGGATGTTCATTGACTACTGAAAAGTTCCAGGAAGTCCCGCACAACCTGCAAAATTTAACTGAGGTGGGTTTTGAGAAAAGTACAAGAGGAGTTTCCAGGGAGTCATAAAGAGAAGTCGGAGATCATAAATAAATAATACCCACCAGCACAAACCCTATCCAATAGTGCATACTATCAGTTTGTTTGACATGCTGCTCCCAATGTTTGAAAGTTATATATGTAAACCTGGCGCATACACAAATGAGCGTATAAATAAAGACAGGGAAGTGAACTTATGTAATATCGCGACTAAAAGTTGCGTCGATGTGATTAAGATGACTTTGAAACAACGTTTTACACAACCTCAATCTCCTTCGTTTTTATTTTCGCAGTAGCTTGTAATATATCTCCTATGACCACATTACCTTTAGCTATTGCAGTTACAATTGGTCATTTATACTGACCGCAGTATTTTTCTATCACGCAATATTTGTAAAACCGGAAGCTTTATTTTCCATTGGATATTTCTGATAATTGTGAACTGTGTTGGTGTTGTTTGTAGCTCAGGTAGATGAACTGTTGGGTGGTGGGCCGTTTTTGTAAATATTTAGAAATTGCTTTATGACGAAAATCCCAATCGTCCTAGTGAATTTGATGAAAATCGGTCCTCCTAATTTTTTCCGCCCGACGATTGCCGTTCGTTTTTCTACGTGATCCCGATAATAGTTACATCAACACCGGAAGCTATTGTTGAATTACACAGTCGACCTATCTGAACACACACACCGCACTGTTGGTCGATGGACATTTCCAGATACAGCTGGAAGTATTTCAAAGAAAGAAAGGTAAAAAGCTAATGGAAAGAATAGACTATAAAAGCAGCCCATGCGTGATGAGTTATCCCATGTATATAATAAAAAGCCACAGACTGGCCATCGTTCAGTTTACATCCGCATCAATCGTGTTGCTGAACTAGTCATACGTTGTTGATTCCTACGAAAAATCGCATTAATAATAAAAACAGTCTCCAGAATACGTGTCATTTGAGAATTTTTTATTTCAAATTAACTTCAACATTTTTGGAAGATTGGCATGCTTTCCTCCTCTACCACTCACATAGCAGGTTAATTATTAACAGGGAAGATTTATGAGTTACTTTAGAGTTGTTTGACAATTTGTGCAATTCTATAGACTCTTATGAAATGAAAACTAAATTTATGTGTCTATCGCGGCCAAGCTACCACCATATGTAATTTTACAAGTTTCTGTTGGATTCTTGGTGTTTGGATTGAGGCGGCTGTTTCTTTGAACAAATAACAATCTTTTTATCTCTTCGATTAACTAATTTGCTGATCTTCTCATCAATAACAGGCCTACAATCTTTCTAAACCAACATGACATCAGAACACAACTGTGGGGATTAAAATATAATAATAAAAGGTTTTAATAGCTGTTAATTATGCCAGTAAGCCATCACAAAAGCAAGCAACAAAAATTCACTAGCTGTGATTGCATCAGCATTTGTATGTGCGGATGAAATTTCTAATAACGGAGTTCAATCACCCTTCCATCCTTATTATTTTCACACCGCTAGATTCCCGAACATTTTTGTTTACCTCATTTCTCCTCCGGTCATTATAATGGGAACGAACGATGAGATATCATTATTAGGGACACGATAATTTATCTGGTTTGCGTGTGTGTTATGTGATGGATTATCCGATAGGTCCAGTGTTTTTCACATCATCTTAATGGACTCATAAATTGTCATGCATTGGTTGACCAAAGATCGTTACTACTGTTGTGGTTTGCTTATAATATCGTATGCTTAATCCAGAAGTGCGAATTTAAACAAGATAGGTGGGCTGCAGTTAGTTACTGACCTTAACTTATCTGCAGAATACATTGAGAAATTATTTACTTCACGATAATGTTCAGAGAATAGCGACAAACCAATGAAGTAAATCAAACATTTCAGATCGCTTTTTACAGCATTGTTGAGTTGTCAATGCCGACAAACACTTGCCGAATACCGATGACCAGGAAACTTTGATTACAGTTCCAATAAATTTGTAGTAATGTGATGTTTGGTTCCTTCTTCCATAACTTTTGATATATCGTCTCACGCAGAAGATTTTTGAACTTAAAATTAACAGACGACGAAGCAGAGAGATGCACCGCCGGTTACCGATAAGTGGGTCAATCCTGGTGGCTGAAACTGTGTTGCTGCTCAGTCTGAAAGTTCTGGACTATGGATGACCAGCAACACCAGCGCTAGTAAACAGGTCGACTTAGCTGGCCCATCAGTATATGTTTAACTTTGGCGATAACAGACACTCCGAATACATTGTGAATTAGGGTACATACTGCTACGTGAAGTAGTGGAAAACTGCTGCCAACAGCTTACTTGGGTATTTATGTAGTCAAGAAATATATTTAATTGTTTCCTGTTAAAAATAATGGGAAAATAAGCAAACGTGTTCCAGGGGATAAAGCTCATATACAAACGGCGAACAAAAGATTCCCCGTAAAGTTAGATGAAATCGTACTCCCATAAATTATGTAAAAAAGACGAGCATTTTATTTGCACACGACTCTTAACCACCTGAGAGTTGCAAAAATGGATGAAAATAAAACGGTTGTAGCATACCGTTTGTATAGAAGAGCTAAACTAACTCACATGGCCTGTCAGACGATACAGTCAGTAATTGGTCTGTGACGTAATCCACTGTAAAATGTATATATTTAACATATTTCTATAGCTACTGCGTGCTGCTGTTAGTTTACGGCCATGCTTTGGTTTAATGGCATTATTGTAAAAAATGCTGACATTTCTGCTGGCTTCAATACATCTCTGGACTTTGGGCTACAAAAATTAATCCATGATGTACGTCAGCCAGCGTGCAGAAGCAGATTCTCGGGCAAATGCGTGCGCATACGATTGCCTTATGGTGAACATCCTACAGTGTTATTTATATTTCACTGTAGAGTCCAGGTAAGCAGGATAACACCATTTTGAAATGACTGGATCTATTGCTTGTTCTTGGTTCAATCAGCATAATGTTTGTGTGAGTTACAATGCATCCCGACGATCCACTGGCGTTTTATCCACTGTTGGGTTCTGCGACCAGACTGTGTTCGTCCATGTCTCCGGGGATCCCGGTACTAGACTATTACTATTGTATAACAAGCAGTTTCGTTGTGAGTAAGATACTACTCACAAGCGACTTTAGGAACAAAAGGGGCAAGCCCCAACGCCAAGATGACGTTGGACTAGAAGAGACCATCGGAGTAGCGTGTATGCGCCATGGGAGAAGTGCCAATCGGGTAATGACAACGTACTGCTACCCAATGTATGTGAATGCACGTCAGCCATGCATTTGAGTATACGTATTTGTGGTTCCATGTTTAACATAACCTATACGGCGGTTCGTACAATGAACGAATTTGCAGGTCAGGCGTCCTTCGAGGTCACAACACTATGACCACGTTATCAATTATATTTTGTATTTGCGCTATCTGTGATGAAGAGTTGCTTAAAAACAGCAGAATGCCAACTTGGTTTTATGTATGACTTGAAGTTACTCAACCAGTGGATGGGTTCGGCTGTTGGTCTGACAACCCAAACATACCATGGGACGTTTTAGAATATCACCTCGGCCTTCCTGTACGTGCACAAATACCGTGTATTGTAACTTAATAAATAATTTAAAGTCGCAATTTCCAACAGTTCAAGATGTACTACTATCTTACCGATCCCTCCAACATTCCGACTTAAATGTAAGCATAACCACTTGTTCACATCAACAAAGAAGTCATCTCAGATAAGGGGTTTCTGTTGAATAAGGGGGAGCTATGTGTCAAATAAACCAATGGAATGTGGGCAGAAACTGTAGGAGTATTTTGAAATGAAAGTTTTAATTTTATTCTATTAGTATCGTTTGGTTTTGCTATGCCAAACAAACTTGAGTTTGCTTGCTCATCCAGCCGTATGGACAGGACGCCGATTCATTGTTGAAGACAGTGACTTCTATCAACGGTGGTTGCTGGGTAGCACTACCGTAGAACCATTCGGAAACTGCAAATGCTGTCATCAGTCAATCCTCCTGAGAGTCACAAAATCAAAAACAGTGACGCTACTGGATTCATAGAGAAACCAATAATTGAACACACGGCCCGTTCGGGTTAATCATACTTGAGAATTTACTTTTTTGAATTTGAATGCATAAGTTTAGACCTTCTACAGTTTTTATTTTCTGGATTACAGGCTACTGTCCCCTGCGCAAAGAATCTGCATCTAGAAAACCCCGTTTAAAATTCAGCACTGTTACAAAAGATGAGTTTCCCTTCATGAAATAATGAAACCTAAATGTTTTACAGGCATTCTGCAGGCACAGACTACAATAATCCTGCAGGATAAACTCTGTTTCACTGCCGTTTCTGCGCGTCATACTTCGTAATACTCACAACTTTAATTAATCGCAGAAATTAAGCCTCAAATCACGACGTACTGTGAAGCGGACACATCCTGGTTGCATAAACCTCCAATGGATAGAACGCTAATGAATCATCGGGATTCATTGTAACTCACATACACGTTATGCTGATTGGACCAAGAACAAACGGGGGACTTAGTAATTTCAACCGCAAAATGGTCTTATCTTGCTCACCTGGAATCGACGGGTCAGTGTGGATAACTTTGTAAGTTATTCTCCATTAGACAATCGTATGCGCATGCGTACGTTCCCCTGTATGTTCCGTGGACATTCACCTTGAACAGCAAGCTGATCTACGGCCGCCTGATATGTGTTGGGGTATTTTATTCATGCACAATATATGATGTGTATGTCATATGAAATCGGTAGTAAAAGCGGACGGCGCTAACTTTTCGAATCGGGTTGTTGATATGTGGTCATTCATAATAATACTGTTTAAGGATATGATGAACATTATTGAGTTATATATATTTTTTTAAACTAGAGCGAAGGAGAACAAGACATTCATTATCTTTCGTTCCTTGGGAGTTGACGATGATACCAAACTCGTCCGTCTGTCTCTCACGTGGAACAGTAAACGGTCAATAGCTCAACTTATGCAAATGAATCCCTTGACGGCCAAGGAAAGGCTGGAGTTACATTTGAGAGCAGATGGATCAACGAATTTGGATAGAGGTGGGTACAATCCTGACAACGTTCAGTTAACAACGTTTTTAGTTCAGTTATTGACACGAAGTTTGTTTATATGAAAAGGATGGACCAGATGGCTGTTTAGGGTCGACCTCATTCAACCCCCGATTGGCAAGAAACTCTGTAAAGCCTAACTAACAGAACTATTGATCATTCCTTGTGGTCGAGTTAGTTTTGCTGATCGCGCCACAGAACAGTAAATTATAAAACAGAAATCGAGAAATGAATACAAAACAAAAACATTCGTGTTCCTTACTCGTGCACGATAACTGGTTTTACATCCTCAGGGCTAGACTAATAGGCTAATTGAACACAAAATCTCCGTTCATTTGAGAATAAGTTGCTAACTTTCCGAATTTTGGTATCGCATTATCTTTTCACACACTCGCTTAACTTTTGCATGTGAGCAGTTTTAAATCTTTTTTGTTCCACTGCGGTATATTGTGCTACTGCAAAGTCTCATTTGCTTGTTTTCTTGGGTACGTGGTCGTACGGGACAATATTATCAAGGCTGTTCAAACGGGTTATATATTGTACGTTTATGTTAGAATCAAACGGTTTTATTCTATCATACATTTTTGTTTGTTTAGAGCAAAATTACAAACTTAACGTCTCATATTTCTTAATTTGCTGCCCCACAACCATATAGTGTTACTGGATGCTTAATAACACGACGGTGCATATCACACGATTTCAGTCAGCTGGTGCATGTTCAACCACTCCGAAGACTAAATACATGCCAGCTTATTGTGTTCAGCTTTAATTCCGTTTAAAGCTCACTTAATTTATATTAATATGACTCCTTCTAACTTTTTACTACTGTGGACCATAACCAGAATCAAGAAACAACTTTAGAAATAAAGCGTACGTCTCAACAAATTTGAAGAGGAAGCTGAATTCACTAAGCATCCACTTTGTAGCCCTCTGAAAATAAAAGAGGCGTATACCGTTTCTGATATGCTGAAATGGCGGGTAACCTGAAAACTAGCAAACATCCACTAAGGTCCCAGAAAAAGCTGTACAAGGCTTCTGAACTAGTATTTTGCGGTACTCTACCATTTTTGATACTTGTTCACGTGGAGTGGATTAGATTTTTATTGGTGAGGCACAGGAAGACCAAAACAGCAGTCCGCTGCTTCCTGGTGGTCGTTGAGATCAACTATACTTACCGCAAAAATTTGCACAACCTCATCTGCAACGGAGAAAATTTCTTACGTTGATGCGTTAACATTTCGTTTGACATCTTCAGTATCACAAGTAAAATATTTCAGTAAATAAAACATAATTGTACGTGCTAACAAGCAAGTATTTTAGGCTTGGATGCCACAACAACTGATCGAGTGAGCTGTCATGACCATCAATGTCACCGGTTTTCATAGAATACGTTGCGGCAGACGAAGGTAAGTTCTGGGTAATAACGTACATAGCTGTGTTGTTATTACCAATTAGAATATCATCCACTTGGACATGCGCTTAAATAATGTTTTTCCTGGCAATTTTTCTATTCTACAAATGTAAGCCCCTCGTCACGTTACATGATATATAAGGTGTTCCAAAGAAGTCTGTGAACAAACTGACCAACCGTAAGAGGTAAAGTAACAAACACAAGCCACAGCTTCTCCCATTCTTAATCAGCTACTTCATGAAAATCCTGGCCTTTCAGTTGTAGACAAAAAGTGAACTTGAAACCGAGAAACATGAAACTAACCGTTCGAATATTCTATCATCATCATCATCATCATCATCATCATCATCATCATCATCATCATCATCATCATCATCATCATCATCATCATCATCATCATCAT
>JTDE01001277.1:34827-66222 GCA_014338405.1 Paragonimus skrjabini miyazakii
ATGGTAATTGTTTCTGGCCCCCCTGGATGCGGGAAGACGACGTATCTGCCACAGGTAACTCAGCAGCTTATATAATTGTGCACGTTGTACTCAAGTTATAAAAACTCTAAACATATTCAACTCGATCGACATGCCAAATTAATTAATTAAGCTATATATAGCAGGTCAAATTCAAGCAGGTCATTGAATTCACAACAAATTGGTGTTCATTGAATACTCGACCCATGTCATATTCCTAGTGGTTGTGCACGGTCCATTTTGTCTAATTAACAACGCCACTGTAGCCAGCCTAGTTCAAAATGCAGCAATTAACTGGAGGTTCCCATAGGTTAGGCCGTTTGGTAGAATTACCACGCGTGTGCGCATGGTCAAAGGGTTAATGATCAGCAGTAACATCTTTTGATGGATATAATTCGAACATGCTTCACAACTGGTTGCGGCTCTTGCATTCAAATAAACTATTTACCTGACCCCATTAGAAAATACCATACCCGACTCGCGTTGTACTCTTGTCGGTGCTCGTTAGTAGTGTCCTTTCCACGACAAGGATTCGAACTCCGACTATACATTCATGTGGTTGTCTGGTGGTCGTAAAGTGAAATACAGTGAAGTGCTGTTTGATTTAATCGATATCTGTGATCTCATCTAATAATCTGTGCAAAAGTTATTAGTTAGAATCAACTGATTTCACAGTTAGCAAAATCTGTTCAGAGTATTTATAGAAAACTTAAACAAGACAAATAAAGTTGTTACACTTTGTGGCTTTTACAACACAGCGAAGAGAAAGTGAATAAATGACTGACAACTGATGAGTGTTCAGTAAAGCTTTACGAGAAAGCTATGGTATTTTCGAAAAGAATTGTGCGCGTCATTACAACAATCACACTTGGTTTTCACTGCATAATTGGCAGAACAAAACAGGCGTAAGGGAAAGTGAATCTCATTTGAAATAAACACCCATACAGCCCCTCAGAGAGGCACACATAATTATGTTTTCCAATTAGTAGAATACACGGGTTGGCGGTGAATTTATGACTTTTGTACAGTGTAGTGAATAAACTGGATGTACTGTTTTCACTAAAAGACAGCCATGGATTGGTAAAAAAACATCTAAAACATTATATTGCATTGTGTATGTCACAACTAACTACGTTGCACCACCACAAGTTCACAGTACCAACTGCTAAGCTGATCAAATCAGACGGAAACTGAAAAGAAGTCCACATTAAAATGCCAATCGGCTACCACTACAAAACCCCATCAGTGTCAGGACAATACAAAAGTGACGAGCAGCTCCTGTTGAACACATGAAATAGGCCTCCTTTTAAATTTCAACAGCTTCTATATATCGAAGTAGACTACTCTAACCTAATCTGGGTTTCACTTGGATCAACCTGTTCTGGGGACTACACAGTCGATCAAGGTCATTTGCCGCTGTCACTGTGTGTGTGTTCAAGTAGCCTGTTTCAGCTATTTGTCAACATTATGTGTTGACTCACCATCAACCTGACACGACCAACCAGTTCAAAGTCATCTACACGACCAATAGCCCACGGCTTCTTCAGTATTCCAAAGCTGTCCAAAACTGAAAGTAGGCATGTTCTGCGCGAATTAATTGCGAATTAATTATTTCTGTCCCACTGCCCTGAAAATGGTAGGGGTTTCGCCTCTATAGGCGACTGGCATTTTGTTGTAGGACTGCTTTTCGGTTTCCTTTTCATCTGATAAGTTTAATAATCTGTAGTATGCACTTACGCGGATGCAGAGAGTACTGTTGTGATATAAATTTTGCAACATAACGTTTCTGACTTCACTCTGCAAAGTTCGTGAAAAATGAGAGTTTTATAGTATTGATCCTCTTGTTGAAAAAACATGGAATGTCCGGCTTTCGGATGTTCAAGTGTTATACACAAGTGTTACGTTATATACAAGTTTAACTCAAAGTTAACAGTGAAGTATTCCGTAGCGAATGTCCTCGCTTTTTGTTGTAAAACGTTTATTATTATTACAACTTGCCGCTTACAGACTGTTTGAAAACTGACGGTCGATCTCTTCCCTGGCGTGAAATGATTCTCAAAAATGTCATCAGATTAACTAATATGTTGAGACTCTCGGCAAATTAACTTCATTCCTATCGGCCCAATTGATAGCTGTCACAAAGACCATACTCTTAGATTTGTATTAAATGTAAGTTTGAGATGGTTTTCCTTGTTCAGGACTTTGCAGTTGTAGTAAACTATCATCGAAGACTTCCGCGCAAGCTCATTTCGTGGATATAACTTTATATTGTGTGCATGTTAACAGTTGTGTCTATGTGTGGAGAAAGGTTGTAAGTGATATATCATGCTGTGCTATGTCTACTCCATTGAAGTGAGCGTAACTTTAATCAGATAACTATACCCAAGAAATATGGGGGCTCGCCAGTTGGCTGTGAAACACACCTGTTTCTGTAAATTTCACAGTAGTCTGTGTCAGAGTTTTGTGAATTCTTTCCAGACCCATCCAAATCCCACAAGATTTCTGAATGTCTCTTTAATGCGGCATCATGCACATTACGTGTTCACTCGATGTTCCACCCGCTGTTGCCATTCCAATTGATTCGAATAGCGAAATCATGCAGCTATTGAGTTCGTTTGAGTTGTACTCATCCGGACTGCTTTATTACTGGTCTTAAGAAGTGCATGAAGAACGCACTTGAAGGAACAGCACTCCTTTCTATCAGACAACCTGAAATTTCACCCATTTCTATTGTTTTCAGATATATATCAAATCAAAGTCTTGAACTTTCTATATCCAAAATCCGGACAGTGTCTGTCGTTTCCCAGAACGAATAGTGTTCTTATTTTTGACTGACAACCTTTCACACTTACTACGAAGCTGACTATCTTGGTGTTGCCATGTCACAGTTAAACTCTGCGATTTAGTTAAACCACGGTAATTTACAGGCACGCCCATCTTTATTAATAGCTGCGCGAGAAACGGCGAAGGTCAGTGATAATCTGAATGTCTGTAAAACGCAGTAACAGACTGGTTGTGATGGACGAACCATGTGAAATGCTCTAGATGGGTTATCTTGATCAGCTGAGATGTCGAAACAATAGATTAACCTTGTCGGGAACTCTGCGCCAACTGCGTCAAGTCGACGTATCTTGATGTGTCAATAGCAAGACTTTGGTATGATTAGGCTTGTTCATTCGTTTGTTGTGTAACTCTTTATTTTTCTGATTTATCAATTCTGGTGACATATTACCATATCTTAAATATCAATTGCAGTTGAATTTGAAGTCATCTGACAATTTTTCCTTTGCAGACAGAATTATGTCGGGAAAGTTGTGTGTACGATAAATAGAACGACTTAACAATTAGTTAATCTATGTCTCAATTGAAGTATTGGTTTAAGTAAGCAGTTTCATGAAATGTGTTGACACACCCATAAGGTTATTCATTGTGTTATTTCACGTGTGAACTGTAGATACTGATGGATGAGTGTCACAAACGCAATCAACGCTGTCGAATGATCTGTACTCAACCGCGTCGTCTTTATGCGCACATCAATGCAGAAAGGTTGGCTGAACTTCGAGGCGAAGCAGTCGGACAGACAGTTGGATATCAAATTAGACTTGAATCAAAGTTAGCTTCACTTAAATCTATTTACTTTGTGTCACGTAACACGGTTTTCCGAACATATGTTCTAAACACCACAGCTCATTTAGCCGAAACTAAGTGTTTATCATTGTGCACATACTAGTTGTTTTCCAAAAATAGCATCCAAGTTTCATTTTACGCATATGCGTATAAACCAAGTTTTCTTCAAACGTATAGTGAGTTATCAGTTCACAATCGTACGTATGTTAACTGAACTTCAAACATACACAACGTAATTTAAGACAGAGTATTTTACACTATCACATAATGCCTGTTAAGAGTAGGGAAACTACATTTTTCATATATGTGTATCAATTTTTAGCCTTAAGCTGTATGGACACTATGGTTTAGGATCCAATTAATCTGACCACAGTTCATGGAATGGCAAGGAAACCGATATGTACAAGAACATAAGAAGAAATAAAGCAAGAAAGTGAAGAGTTGTGAAGCAGTGTAGGCAACAGTCATACAAATTCGGGCAAGCCATTACTTTCGGTCCACTACTAGCAGTGGAGATGGCTAAGCAGTCCCTGAAATTGGCAGACATACAGTGGTCATGATCACGTTGTCTACTGGCCTTATTGCGGTTTTCTCAACCGTCATCAACTGCACTGAAAGATGTTGGGTGTAGCAGACCGTATATTGGTATACGAACCAAGTGGTTTTACACGTAGAGACTGCACCACTTATCAGTCGTAAACTTAGAAATTCGCTAACCGTGTGCTTACGAATTGTTGGTCTGTTCAAATAGCCATCCTGTTTGATACAAAATAACTGGAGAAGAAAACACCGGTACATTTCTTGCGGAAGAATTTGGTCTGTGAGACAAAAAAGCAAGACTAAACACAAGCAGACATTCTCAATCAATGTTATGCACGCTTTGTTAGTCGGAACATCGGGCATTTTTGCAAGCTTGCAAACAAATCGGTTTTCCATCTGCACCACGTTCCATCGCCACACATAGAAAATTTTTCAGCAACACTGTAAGCTGATGAGTTAACAGTTTTCAGGCCAGTGGAACAATCAACAGATTCGGCGGCTAGCCTGAAATAACCAGGATGGAATCTGGGTCAACTCAATGTAGTAACAACAGAATACAGCCTGAAGCCGCATTATTGTGATAGCAAATGGAAATAGTGGGATAAATTGAACATCATTCAAAGTTTTCGTGGTTGTCACGTTCAACTGACCTATTCAGACAACTCGTTTAGAGAAGAAGCACTAGACGTGCGTTTACTTCTTGGTAGAGCTCGTCATCAGTGCATACCTCTGCCACGGTCGAGATTAGAATTCCGGTCAAGTCTTCATGAGGCAACTGTGTTGACCATTACGCCATTGACCTCAGATTAGGCATCACCTGATTATCGTATGCAAACGCCCAATCAAATTCGCTTGTGAGCGATGCTTTTGTTCGACTCAGATCATTACCGAGTTACTTACATATGACATTTTTGCACTTGTATGGATATTAATGTAGTCTGTTCTGAGGCGCTCCCTTACACGAGTAACATTCATCTGCAGTTAACTCTTTCGTAGGAAGCCACTTGAATTCTGTAGAGTCCATATGGTATTGAAAAGTTTTTCCGATGACCAATATGCATATCGCCAACTGCTACACAACCCTATGTGACTACCACTACCTAAACGAGTGTTATAAGTCTTTTTAAAATGATGTCCGATCTGGCTGAAAGATTTTATAACAGATAGTTAAGGCTAACAAGGACGAAAAAACAGCTAGCTTCCTCTTGACACACTCAGTCACCAAACAGAAAACATTAGCAGATATGACAGCCAATCGGGTTCAGTAACCTGCATATTGTCAGCGTTTGACTCAAATATCTGTGAAGTGATGAAACTCAGTGAGAGGTTGTAGTGAAAAGTGAATAAGAGCTGTATTTGATATACTACCTAATATCACCTGCTATCGGGTTGTCTGGCTGCATAGTGTAAACACGGTGATGTTGACCGTCGGATTTTAGAAATGGCATTTTCAGGAAACAAGTCTCATACCTACCTTTTCTTTAATCGTTAAACAGGGGTTCATCTTCCTCTCGTGATAGTAAATCAGTAGAACGTTTGCAACAGCTACTGACGTTTGCTGTCAATCGTGATGTGAACAATTTATACGCAATTGTGTTAAAAACTATCGACCTGTTCTCGCAGTTTAACAACAACCAGTACGGTTTGGTTGCGATATTAGGGAGACGGATTATCAGCTGTCAACTACATGATAATTATTCGGGTAAAATGAAACGAAGTGGCAATAGATTACTAGCCTCTACTCTTTTGGTATATAAAACCACAAGTATTAATGACAAATAATATGGATGAATTTAATACTCTTTGCTTCGTCCACGTCCTTAGAGTGATCAAAGTTTCATAAGAGCGGTCGCCGCAGAGATAAGTTAGAAGGGAAATAAAATACGGCGAAATCATTGTAGAGAACACAGATATGTTGTTTTACGAAGTTGATTATCAAACTTGGTCTATGCGCAAAACACTAGGTTTTGTTTCTTCATGTTAACAATAACGTACAAATTACTGGGATTAAATCCCGCGGAAGTCATTTTTGTCCGAGTGTGAATCGCAGGCCATGCCACTGATTTTAATTTCATTCACCACTTGACGCCGTAACTTTTTGGACGTAAGGCTTAAATAACTGAAGGCACGAACAATCAGTTTCCTGTCGACCCATAGTTTCTGTAAAAGATTACTTGTCCAGAAAATTATGAAGAGGCATGTCGGCGGATCTTCAGGTCGGGCGGCCCCATTATTCCAGTGAGCTGGTTCATTTCTAAGCTATGTTTCTGTTGGCAATCAAGGATTCTTATATTCACACCAAACACATGTATTATTGGTGTATTTTTAATTAAACCTGGGAGGGGGCAGTTGACTAATATGTAGAGCAACAAGTATCCGTTATCTAAACCACCAAGGGTTGGTGTGATACTTAAGACATTTGGACAAGAACCCAACCATAGCGCTTCAATATCCTTACTGTCTTGTTGAATAGAATCGATCCGTGCATCTTACCAGGTTAGGTGCGACGTGGCCATTCATTCAGTTGGCTGAAGTCGAAATCCGGCAGAACAGCGCGTCGCAACCAATATTGCACAAACAGTAAAATAACTTCTAGTTTCCAGTGTTCTCGTTTTTTATTCAGTCTTTAAAACATTTTCCATCAAACGTCTCATATGGTAATTATGACAGAATAAGACCCTAATACTATGTGGTAATGGTGATGATCGACCAAATGTAAACAAATTTAAAAATAGCACGGATGTCTTACGTCGGTGGAAGGGACAACAGTGTCTTAGAAATCAGCAAAATACTTTGTTGAAAGTTAGTGAGTTTTAGACTTATAAATTTCATTGTTTGTTTTTTGTCAAGTTTTCCAGCATTCAAATCTATCATCGTTGTTGTTTGTGTACCGATTCTACCAAACTTATTCTTAAATATAACCTAACCTACATACATAAGCTTGGTGATCCAAGGCAGGTCTAGTATGCTTCGTATGTTCAATGGCATACATGCAGTTCTTTACAGTTGAAATACATTTTATCTTCGATGCAAAGCTTTGAACACTACGTTATCTTTGGGAAAATCCGTGATTTATTTTCTCCATTAGGGTATCGCCAAAAACGCTGCTGACTTTTTGTACACATGGAGTTCTGTTGCGTACAATCTATGCAGATTCCAGTTTAATGGCTGGAACAACCCATATACTGGTGGACGAAATCGACGAAGACGAGCTTCCTGTGCAAACGCTGTTGAAGCAACGAAAAGTGCTAAACAACACGAACACTTCTTCTACAGGGAACATAAAAATCGACATAAGCACTGAGCAGACTGAAGTGAACAGTGCGAATGAAGGGTGTGGTATTTTGTTGAGCGTGATTCCGTCGCTACTCGCTCAATTTCCACATCTGAAGGTTGTGCTGATGGTAAATCTTCGAAAGTCGACAGACGACTCTTTGGTTGTCAAAAGAAACGTTAACGGTATATCGCCAACTTCTCCGGTATCCACATTTACGGATATCGCTGTTACACCGAAGAATGTGTCTTTTCACTCTTCTGAGCAAAAGCACCAGGTAAGTCGCGTAATCACATTACTGTACATGAACTTATGCGAACGTCCTGAAAGCGTATATTTGAGGCAGCGACTCCGAAATATTAGTGTAATTTTGGATGTTCCATACACTGCCGCACTGGTCAAACTATATATTAAGGAGGTGCGGATTTATCATCTATTAAAACCTAGTTTTCAAGGACAGACTAGCAGATTGGCAGACATTTCAAAGGAATACGATGAGTCCAAGAACAAAACGAGACTGAAACGTCACAGAAAGTAGTGTTTCGTCAGTCACCCTAGTCAGCTTGTTAATAGGGAAACTCAGATTGGGTTCCCATTGAGTATTTTAAAAATGAGCGAATCAGAAACAAAAATGTGGTTATACACTCAGTTGTCTATTAAGGTAGCATATAATCAATCACCATATTTTGCTGCGTATGAAATTTATTGAGTTTAGGTGTACAATTACAGAAAGTAACTCTCTCACTGATTCTTTTGGCGAAAGACATAAGGTCGTAGTAAGAATGAAGCTATTTTTGTACAGGAAATCAACCATGTAAGCCAGACCCAAGGCAAATTAGCTAGCCGGGACCCCCTAACTCATTCAACGCCTGTGCTGTAAAGCTCCACAAAGGTGGAGTTATATTTTGTTTCTTAATGCCGATAACCTGAAAGGACACATGCGTTCGTTGAAAGTTATCAGTTCTGGAAGTTATAAATTGTTGCTGTAAAACAAAATGATTCATTGAAGAATAAGGGTTTACAAAGTTCACCTTTTAATCAAGGTTCCTCAACCAGGCTTGTCTACTGACCCTAGATATATGTTACACCCCACTAGTATGAATTTGGCCATCAGAGTTTTATTACTTCCAAATTAAGTTATAAGTTAACCACGTGACCAGCCATGGAAACCTGACCAAGTGAACAAAATAGCGCAACATATAGTAGATTATGGGCTAGCGTACGTGCGTAGAAGAAATCGAAACTTTATAAACTGGTACAGCTCAGTAAAGCTTTCAGTGGGATGTGATACATTCAAGGCTTTCTGTACACATTTAAGTGACGTTGGGAGTTTATTAACCTAATCCTTTAGTAAACCACCAACCTCAATTCAGCGTCACACACAGTCAAAACTAGCAAATGTGATTTGTCGTTTAGTTATCCAGTTTACCAGAGTGAGTACCACCTCCAACTTAACTAAGTGATCTATCTGATTTCGTTTTGAACTTTCCTCATGACGGTAAAGGTGGATATAACTCCACCTTCATACTCAGGTCATAATCAGTTTTGGCTTGCCGATAACTGACATAAATTCAAGGAAATGTAGCTGAGGCAGATGCTTGCATAAAGAACATTACCATGACTGGTCACGTCGACAAAGACTCAAGATAAGTTTGAATCTCTTAAAAACTTCATACGATAATTTGTAGGCTCAGTTAAATAGCAGTAAATTAGAAAGCGTTACATTTTAAACGAACGCGCTGAACGTGTTCCACACTATTAACGACAAGTAACAATATCGGTATCAGAACCCAAACCTACCTTATTGTAAAATCAAAGTGGCTGATAATAATGTGTCTTTTTCGTATTATTTGGAGGCATTTTGATTTTTATTGGGCTGTTTCTAATAACTTATATTCGTAATTTTTTGTCTGCAAATTTTCATACTTCAGCTGACATTCCTGTACATTAGTGGGCCGGGCTAGTCCTGATTAATTTAAAGTTGTCTGTTTTCCTGATTTTAATCACATGCCAAATATACAAACATTATTGAGTTTTGTTCATTAATATCTAACAAAACATTTTTTATTGGTTCACATAAATTGAATCAAAACTTATTGCCGCATCAGTAGGGAGTACTATAATCACTGTACTATCCTGATAATCCCTTCACTTTTGGTTTACACTTCTACACGGTGTACCATTTTATTGGGTAGATGGAAGTTGGTTTATCAAACCATTCATCGGATCTGACGGACACAATAACGTACAGCCAACCGAATACAACGTGTCAGTCATTTAGTCTAATGACAGCTTCCAACACTGCCATCTATTCTATGGGCGGCCCGGTGTTACACAGCGTCGACCCAGCTTTCAAAGGGGTCGATATGTCCAGTGCTGTAAATCTCGGGATGTCTTCCATTTACTTGCTGAAGAATATAACTGTACAAAAAATATCTCCTGATGATGACACGACAGCACCCACTGCACAAATTCCGCTTCAAGTGAATTCCCTTCGGACCCATACGCAGCTCCAGTCCTCTCAGTATCCAGCAACATATTTTGATGAGGCTCCAGTGTTAACCAGTAAGCACTCTGGTTCCTGAGTTAATTGACCAGTTCCTGAGCTATACAGTTAGGATGACTTGCAAGATAAACTTGACGGTAGTTTTATTAGAATTATACTGCGTTATTTTATTCATCAGTTGAAGTTTTATACAAGGTAGTTCGTTCTTTATATGATTTTGACTCCAGTGATATGCTTTGGAACATTGACAATTGTTTAAGAGCTGATCAGTTTGTTGTAATTTCCGTCAAAAGTAAACTGATTTCCGGTGACTGAAAGTTCAGTTTGGCTGCTCCAGCTGTCACTTCCTGGAAGCATACTCGCGTTTTAAAATGATCTTAAATGTTATGACTCTCCGTGACATTGGTGCTGTATGTTGAGTGGTTGATATAATTTAAATTGATGCGATTACTTATTCATTTTTCAGTTCCATATCCCGAACAGAATGTCAAAGTGTATCATTTAGAAGACGTTCTTCAATGGACAGGATATTGGAACCAAGGGATGGAGGAAGCTAGCGGAATAATTATGCAAGGTCTGAGCTGAGATTACAATTTTTGGTAATCTAGTTCTTTGCGTTCTGCGCTGTCTTACGAGTTCTGTTAGTGTGTAGTTCTGTGTTCTATCATCTTTACTGAAATCTGATGTTCATTCGCCTTTCAAATTTATTAGTGTCCCACTCACATTCACATGCGAACTGAACACCACTTGAGACTATAGCACCGTCTTAGACCTTCCAGTCAGCTCCTTTCGAAAAGAAGCACTTGACACAAATTTTGCTCTTTTTGGAGCTCACTATTGATACATCTCCTTGCCACGGTCTGGACTAGAATTCTGGCCACAATCCAATCATGTAACCGCGAGGATCACTGGGACATCAAACATAATCTAATTATCATATGCAAACGCACGGTCATACTCGCTTGACAATAACAATCAGATTGCCTAATCCTTTGGGTAGTAGAGATATCATGTATCCTGCAAACTATAGTCGGTTACCCCACAACTGCGAGTTCACTCCAAGTTGAAATTACAGAAATCATTAGTTCACTGAGCGGTATTTTGTTACCTGAATAGTTTTGACATCTAACCAACTATGATCCGCTGACATCAGTGATTGCAGAAATATTGTGTGAATATGAGAACGACAAGTAAGAAGAGTAGTGAGGAGCACAGTGAAAGATGAAAAAGGAAACTTTGTCTGTAAAAAAATTAGGCACAGCATAAATGTCACTTTCAACAGCCCCCATAACTAAAAGTTGTTTAAGTCGCATTCGTAAATTCGGGAACGTTTTCAAAGTGTCAGAATGGACGCAAAGGTATCTCCATCACGAATCTGGGTCAAGTACTAACCGTCCCACTGTTGCCTGCAGCCGGCCCCAGTACACAGACAGTATGAAGTGGCTGGCTCTGATGAAGTAAGCAGATCGTGTCCGAAACTAACGCTTAACAAAACCTTTAATGGTTCCGTCTGAATTTGGTGAATGTCGGATTTGGATGTCGGGTGTGTGAGTCTGGAAGGTGATTCGTGACGTGATCGCAAGATGTTTTCTTTAATTACTGCAGAGCAGATAATAGTTTTGTGATTTTTGATAGAACTGTTCAGCAAATACAGGAGTTTTCATAGTACAGCAGTTGGATAATCGTTGCCGTACACAAAGTGAAACATGAATTCAAATGATACAACGCGTAAACACTGAGAGTTGTTGTTTAAATGCTTGGTCACCGCCATCGTAATTAATTTTACTTCCGAGTTGTGCCGGTGAGCACTATGGTTTGAGCTACCGGTGGTCCTGACAATGTTCCTTTAGAACATTCTGATAGAATTCGCCAACCATTTGTCAATGCAAATTTTCTAGTGGTAGGCCGCTAACCTTTCTCCCAAACGCATGCGGCGATGTATTCGCATATAACAATTCGATTGTGCTTAATGTGTGATCATTGACTCAGTGATCAACACAATGGTCTGATGAAATTGTAGCCGGAGTTTTAGGCCAGACTATGGCAAAGATAGGCACCACTGGCAAGCTTTAACAAGAGTGAAATTCGACTCTAGTCCTTTTTTTTTAAAACATCTGAATGGAAATTTTACGGGAGTGCGACAGTTACAAATAGTTGTAAGCAAGGTTGAGCTTAAATAAGACTAGAATTTCCTACTAATCATCAATTATCTCAAAATCGTAGCATTTTTGGCTCTCTTCAAGTGAAAAGCATGGTTGTTGTTATGAACGAGCTTACTTTAGACCTCTGGACTAATGTCATGATGAGGTTGAGTTAGACAACATGACCACTGCAGAACTGGCACTGTTCAGTTTACATTGGGACAAAATAAACCGACAGACAGATAACGCAATATAATTATGTACTAAAAGGATGCAATGATTAGTGCGTGTTTTTTCTTAGTTACCACAATTAAGGGATGACAGACAGTTTAACGCTTACAGCAGTAATGCAATCACACTTAAATGATGATGGTGTTTCACTTTTGTTTGCTTAAACTCTGAAGATGGCAGGGCAACTCTTTTAGGTTCATTGCAGTTAACTGCCAGGTGATAGGACTCGACTTCAATAGAATTTTTTCTGTTGTGCTCTGTTGTTAAAATAATCACCTAGTAGAGTTATTAATATCAACTAAATACACTACAGATTACTAGTGAGTAACAGGAGATTTTGATTTTCATATAGACTGAACCTCACCCACAAATGATCGCAGCTGTCGCATTCCCATAGACTTTCCGGTTGAAAAGAAGCACTAGAATCGGGTTTCGCTTTCATTAGAGCTCGTCAGTAATGCATATCTTCGGCACTGCCGGGACTAGAACCACGGCCACGCTGTTCAAGAGGCTACCGTGTTTACCACAGTACTTGTAACTATTGAAAAATTGTCAATTCACTAAGTTGGGAGCATTACAGTAGACGAAGATATACTGATGGCTTGTGTAAGGTGTTTTTCTAGTGTTGATGGAGTGAGGTTGAATTAACAGATATCATCGTCAAGTGTGGATTTTTAACGCCGACACATCATTGACTGCAGGACAGCCGGGTAATCATTTTGACAACTATAAGTTTCTCGGACTCTTTCAACATCGTGATTTGTTTAGCTTGACCAACCATTTTGTTCGGAACAAACATACAGTTATTTTTTGTCCCAATCAATGACATCATGACCAGGACTTCAAGGTTGTTAGAGCAAATTATCTCGGTGATGAAACCTAAAATTGTTAGCAATTTCTTTCAAGGTGAGTTGGCTGAAAAGTTCAAAATGATGGATTCATGTCTGAACTTGAGTGATGTTCAACTTATTGCAAATAAAATTTTCACGTTTCGTCCACTAATCTATAGCCGTTATGGTTAAGCAACAGCTGAAGCTTAGTTTGCTTTTACGTATCTCCATTTAAAACAGGGTTATGCTGATTTTGAGTTGCCCACACGTTCAAGAAAAAGTAAGCTGTGAATTGACTAAACCAGATTAAACTTAATTACAGAAAATTTAAAATAGGCCACTTGACGCCGACAAGTGATAGCTGATTGCTTCACGGATATTTATAACAATCACCTTGGCATACGACTAAATAAATGGTCGTCAACTCTCTTCAGTTCAAAGTTCTCATCAGTTGGTGGATGATGAAATACGGATGTGTGGTTATTCAAGTGTAAAGATGTAGACGCCGTGAAATATAATCACACAGTTGACGGGTGATGCTTACATAATCAACTTACCTGGGATATATTTAGAGAAAACAAAAGGGAGTGCGGTAACGACAGCTTAGTGCGGCTGGCTGAATTGTGCTCATTATGATAACTGACATCCAGTCAGAGCAAGCCCAATGTTGCCACAAATATCTTCTGTGTAGAAAATAAAGGAGAATTCACTCAGACAGTGAATACCCCAAGGACAGCCTATACAATATGCTGGACTCATTTGGAATGAGTCGCATGAACCTGTTGCATCAAACTATCGGACAAACAGGCTTGGACTATACAGACTGTTTTGATCAGGCATGTAAAACTCATTGTCGTAAAAATGCTAAGTTAACAAGAATAAAGCTGCACCTGATGGCTATCGTTCACACAGACAAAATGAAGTGTGACCTATAGAGTTTTGATGCATTGTTACATGGGTACATGTAGAGGAAGACGATGTAAATGGACACTGCACACTTCAGTCAATGAGGCAGACGGTTGAGGAGGTGAGAATGTAGCTTCAATTTTGAGGAAATAGATTTTAGTCATACAGTAGATTTTTCATCATTTCATCCATAGTGCCCCCTGTGTACGGTAAGATGACCGTGATTTCAGAGATTTCACATCAGAAATGAGTTATTGCAAATAAGTGTTTGCATGCGACTATTTTACATAAATCATCTTTCCAAAACTTTATCTCCGAGACTCAATTCGCTTGGGGGTAAAAAGGCTCCTTTTTCCGCCTCAGATATTACATTGAAGCCTATCAGGTTTGCCTCTATTGCATTTTCTAGTTTTTCTCTACGAACTGAGCACTATATTCATTCTGTTAGATGCATCCAGATGCGAGGTGTTTGCCAGTTGGTTGACCCTCCCGAAACTCACTGACGGTCAAAGAACCAATGCACATCTATCACTAAAAGAAATACAACAAGGAGATTGCGGTGATAAGAATCAAGTGAAAGCGAACTTCGAGACAAACAGTGGAACATGGTCCCCAGATTCCATAACTGTAAGCTTTAGTCAATATGAGTTTTTACTCTTGAGGTTCGCATTTTGAAGCATACTTTCAGGTGATACAAGGATACACATATTTGCTTGATGACTTCTGTAAAGTCACCTACTAATGTCAAACAGAGAGAGTGAGCCCGACATATTGAGTTCAACGTACTATGTTTAATTCTGACAATTACTCAAAAGTGATAAGAAATTAGCAGGTATTACTTTTAGTTGGTTATATGTTTTACTAACACATGCTCGGAATGTTCTCTTTATTGGTTGTAAGTAGGAGCGTATTAGCTACAGTCAAAATGTATCACTCACTATAGGTTCATCGTACATCCACTGGGATCATTGTAGGCAGAAGGTGTGATGTCGAAGGAACCCTGTAGTTTGTTTTTAGTTAACCCCAAAAGCCCGCTGACCAAAGCCTATAGGAAGCACAATATTTCCTCAACAATCGGTCAACCCTCAAAAACACCTGATGATTTGTGATATATTTGGGATTGCAAACGCTACTGGTAGGGTAAAAGTGGACGTAAGAATTCTTTGGAATATCACAGGGAATTGCTTTAAATGCCTAAGTGCTTGAGTTGGTCTCGGATTTATCAGAGAAAACGTGAGGCTCGTAGGCTTTCGGGTTATAATTCACTTCGCAAGATTTCAAAGCTAGCGACTTTTTTCGTAGACATCTTACACTGTGGTCTTTTGTGTTGTACGGCAAAGAAGAACAAAACCGTGCATATTATTCAAGGGTCTCGAAATGCGCACGCTGGAGAAAAAATCAAGTGCGTCGGTGTTCGAGATGGTTGCACCGAGACAAATGGGCACGTTACAATGGCATCCCGGCATCACGCTAATAACCTGCTCTGGTCAATTTGGAGTAACACGGTGCTCAATTCCAAAAGGCAGTGCACAGATATGGTGAGTCACAATCTAGTGTAGAACAGAGTATTCATGATCAAATTTAAGCACAACCTAAGCCACTACGGACTGAATTTTTATCAAATTTTCTTGCAACAACTGGTTTGCTTTTATCACCGACCGCACTTGGGGTTTTCCATTATGCGTGATTTTGTAGTCAGCTAGGCAGTACTAAGTATAACGATTACAACAGCACAGTGTTTTAATGAAGTCGGGAAAGCACACAAGTAGTTAGTGACAGAACCCTCATATAAACTGAGCATAGTTCTTGGGGTTTGCATCTCAACAACTACGGACTTTGAACAGTCAAATAAATACACAGGGACTCGATAAATAAACGTGACCTCAAGCAGATCGACCGGTCGGTGCCTACACGTTGCTTATAGCAAGTGCATTTTTATACATCCCGATACATCATGTTCTGGGTTCATCGGTTCTGCTATCTTTACCTGATGAGTCTGATGAGAGATGAGACCGATTGCATGCCGTAAGCTTACGAGTGTTCAGCAGGAACGGTCGCAGTTTTTTGATTTCATCTCCGTTTGATTTGTCACGGTTGTCAATCTAGACCCGGATTCTATCGTCACGTAGATAAAACAGTGAAGATTTACAGCAGGTATTGTGGTGAAAAGATGACTGAATATACCCTCTGCGCTAATAGCTTATAGTTTAGTGGATCACAGACTTCTTTAGCTTACTATGGTCCTTAACGTCTTGAAAACACTGTCATCACAACATTAACTCAATGTACACTATGTGTAAACAGAAATCAGAACAGTGGCAATTAAACACACTTAGCAAAATGCACTATGAACCTACGCACATGTACATGGTTCATCGTCGTGAATTAGTGTGATGCACCCACACCGGTTTTCCAACGCCAAAATGAAATTATGTAGACCTCCGTCTTCCAACGTCCAAAGCTCTTCTCTGTTTACTTATCCAAACCGATTTATCGTGACGTTCCCTTGTGTTTTTACAGGGTAGTAGAAGTAAAAAACTGTAGCCTAAAGGTTATTAACCAGTTCTTATAGTGAGAAACTTTGGACCAGATTTTCGGCCTTCCTATTTCTGTCGATGTAGAATGACACAGCGTTAAGACCAGTTTGGAAGAACGTACACATTGATACAAAAACTGACGCATTTTCTTGTTTGTGGTAGTTGCTTACGGCACAGATTCTCAAGACTGTAAACTGCGGCGACCCAAAATAGCCACACAATCAATAATCATGGGTCCCCACTTAGTTTTTTGGTACTTAAAATACCACATTTAATTTTTGTACAGTATCTACAATGTACACTCTGTTTTACTTTCGACCGAGCTGCTGAAGGATACATCGCATAATGGATAGCTGAATTTTCAAATAGCATACGCCACGCAATTAGTTTGAAAGTATGCTCGTCATGAAGGGCGAAGTACAGTCAACAAAGGGGCTCGTTATTTTATGAAATTTTCACACATTGGACGACTCTGTTTCTCTATTACAGAAAAATACCACGATAACCACACAACCCCCAGTGGATGTGTCCGCTATGTTGACCAACCTACATCAGTGTATTTTGGCTGGATGGTTTCCTGTAGACTTCCAACATACTGAATCTGGTGAGTTCGATGAGTACTGTTGGGCAATAATTGAAGTTATTCATATGCAGTTCTTTGTTTTGATTTAGACTCTGGTTGCTAGCAATAAGAAATAGGCGACATGACATCGCTTTGTAGTTTACCGTAGCATATTGAAATGTTTGGTGCATATCGTAACTTGTTAGTTCTAACCAGTTTAAGGAACAATCGCTTGTTCTGATCCACAAGTTATGGATGATGACGCTTCATTGATCGGTCATTAAGTTCTGAATGACCCTTCATCAGAACCTAATAACCCTACACATTTGCACCTCTCCACCGTCTTCACCTTTTAAAGGTGATGTTGAGTGGTTAGCACGGTGTCTGAAAGCAATCTTTTATAGCAGTTAGTTTGCCTGTAATACCATGTGAAAATTGTCCCCAAACGTTGTGCAACATTCGCTTAACTACCAGTATAACCAATATAACACCAAACTCTATACCAGCTTCATATTACGTCAGGTATTCAGGATTGATTAAGATATGTTCATGAAAAACAAACGAGGTATTGACCACGTAACGAGTGTATTTACGAAATCCTTATCATCAACACCAATGTTGGTAACCTGTTTCTGTGGGACAAGTATACCTGAATAAGTTCGTTGTAACACTATTTGAGGCTGAGGCCATTTGGGGGTATACTTGCAGGCACATGACAATTTTTTATTTGAGGAAATCCTCTGAGTAATCAGCAAACGTACAAGTTCCACGCTTGACATATAAGTCTTCTCAAGCAAGCTGCCTTTGTTTGAAAATGAAGCAAATAATAGTGATACCTTGGTCCTTTGCGAGTTCAACTCCTTCAGCCGTTAGTACAGGCTATTTAAATCGACCTCAGAGCAACTACCACGTACATGATCTATCGTAATTGTAGGTCAAATTTGCAATACCTATGGTCATTTTGATGATCTCAACAATCAAATCTCCTTGTATAGTTTGATTCTTGTTCTAGTTATCTGGGACATTTCTAGATTATTGCTTGCATTTTGTGCTCAACGCATAACTGTCAGTTAGACTATTCAACTATCACCTGATATTAATGCTTATTTCTAATAGCTTTCATCCGAATTTGATGTCCGATTGTTCTGGGTTTATGTTCTGACATCAGAAGGAGGGTGCAAGCTCTTAAACATCCCTTGCATGTTGCTTTGTGTACGCAGTTCCCTCAACCAAGTTTTTCTGTCGTGTCCGACTGATTGAGGACAACACCATGTTCCATACTCAATATTTCAACCATCTCGGTTGACCATCATCAAGAGCGTTATAATCGAACTCTTCAACACAACCGTTTGTATTCGTTGTATTTAACACTGGTTCTCGCATCTACTAATCACCATCATCGTTGAACTTTTATTTAACTATTATCTTTGCCTGCGTCTTGCTCTAAGCTGTGCATATTAGGTGTGATGTGTTATCCTTCGAATGTGTGCACCTCGAGACGATGCAAACCACCCCGTCATTCGGTGGTGTAATGGTTTATTTGTTTGAACCGGCGACCGTCTGTCACTGATGCTTTCCCGTGGATCACTATCAGAGGTTTGTGTAACTGAATTGGGACGCCACACACGTCTCACCTGTTGTACCGTAATTCTAATTGACTAATCAAAATAAACCCATCTTAAGATACCCCTTCGACTGAATAAAAATAGCGGAATGTGTAAGACACGTGGGAATATAGGTTGCGAACACACTCGCACCACATTCACTCTGGGGCGTGGCTTAGCTGTCCAAAGCACGCACGGCAATTCTCACGCGTGAGCGCACCGGCGTCGTTCGCACACACACACGCACACACACACGTGACAGTCAGATTCCACGTTCGACGAGAAAATTGTCTGTCTGATACGCCAGCATGGTGTAAACGATCGATTGGACGTCAAGCAGCTGAAGCCGCCAGATTTCTGTAGTCGAGAGGTTGGTTCAAGCCCGAAATCGGTAGCGGTCGGCTTCGACTGATGTAAAACCCGAACCGATGGCCGTTGTGCATCCTGGGTTAGCGGTCACGTCAAGCTAGCGGTAGCTAGCAATCCTGGGAATGTGCCAGCTCTCAAACGGTGTAGCCTCGAGCTGAGGTCGATTGAGTTAGCTAGCAATGGGCAGAAGACACAATTAACCACTGGCAAGCAGTTAACTAATCGGTGCTCGTATATAATAACGTGCCTTCGCTGACGGTGCTGACGCAAGTGAAGCCGATTCGTTTGAACACAATCCTGCATGTGGAGCTGGTTTTCCTTCTTGTGGAGTCCAGGTGTAGAGTCCAGGAAATTGCTAAACCGCTCGATATTAGACACGCTGACAACTAAGCGGTAGCATTCAGCACATTTTGGAACCTAATAAAATATTCGATAAAACAAAATGTGTCTTAAACAAGAAAGAAATGGAAGATCTGTTGTCTGTTGTCAGTGAAGTTACTGGGAGCGAGAACACGCGTTCGGAGAAGGAGGATGGGAACTTCGCCCAGGGTTGTAGAGCATAAATATGTATATTTTTTTTGAGATAAAACTTCCACTCATTTCGTGAAATGCAACTTCATGAGCGAAGGGAGAGTTGTTTTACTTACGGTTTCTAGGAAAACGTAATATCTTTCCTACGCTGTTCGCAGATAGGACTTTATGATGACCACATCGAAAGGTTTCGGTCAGCTGTCAGTCCTTGTCGTTACGCACTGAAACATAGATAGCATGACCGAAATTGATGGTGTGATCAAGGATAACTAAGGTTTTTCCTCTCAAAATATTTGAGCTGTTTAACCGTAGACAACTCAAATAAACTCTTGTACACAGATGCTAACAACTTAGTCAGAGTTACGAGATCAGTTGGGTAACAGGTTATGACTCCAACAAGACGGTATGACACTAAATTACGCCTGAAAATTGTGTGGATATCTCGGCATTGTTTCCAAAATGTTCTGAGTCGGCAGAGTAGTTCCAGCAGGTTGGTCACCATCGTCTTTTATTGTCAATCTCTTTAACGTTTCTCCCAGGGTTTTTCTCAAGTACAGGGTCTACACGCGAAGCTCATGTCGACGTGATATATAGAATGATCATTCGGACACATGTGGCCATCGGTATCGCCAAGTACTTTAAACCAGGCCTTCTCTTCTTGTATACAGATAATAGCCTGAGGCAAACAGAATTCCGGGCGGCACTGTGCGTATCCGTTGTAAATGTAGCTTGAATATATACATACATAGGTTGAACTACACCCACAAATGATCTTAGCCGTCTCATTCCCTTAGATTTTCCAGTCGGCCCTTTCGAAAAGAAGCACTGGACTCGAGTTTCGCTCTCATTAGAGCTCGTCAGTAGTGCATATCTTTGGCACTGCAAAGAATTTGAACCATGGCCACGCTGTTCATGAGGTAACCGTGTTTACCACAGCGCCATTGACTTCACGTTAAGCACGGCCGAATTATCATATGTGAACGCTCAACCATTTTTGCTTGTGTGTAATAATCAGGTTGCCCGATCGTCTCGAAATGGAGACACAGTTACTGTCTGTTAACTCCAATCGATAACCCCGCGATTAGGACTTCCTAGACAGGTCGAAATCTCCGATCTCATTAAACCGGCTGTATCTCCTATCTAAACGATCGGATACTCTACTACTCACAAGCGAACGTGGTTGAACGTTCACATATGATAATTCGGTCGTGCCTAATGGGGAGTCAGTGGCGCAGTGATAAACACGGTTGCCTCATGAACAGCGTGGTCGGAGTTCTAGTCCTGGCAGTGTCGAGGATATGCACTACTGACGAGCTCTAATGGGAGCGAAACTCGAGTCTGTTGCTTCTTTTTAAAGAGGTCGACTGGAAAATCTATGGGAATGCGACAGCTGCGATCAATTGTGGGTGATGTTCAACTTGAAATTAACCAAATCCCTGATTACTCATCAGAATCTATATTAACCTCTCAATTAAAGAAGTTCTGTCAATCGCTGTCATGGTATAGAATAAAATACCTAATAGAAAATACAATTTAAGCTGAAGTTAAGAGATTCTGTATAGAAGGTATTTATGGAAACAAGTTTAGTGTACTGCCATGAAATGTCATCAGTTGTAATACAGGAAGCAAACCGTCTTGAGATAGCTGTGAGCTTTTCGTTAATCTACGTGCTTAGATTGTTTGTTTGCAGTTCTTGAGATAAGACCAGCCACAGACAGCCTTCCAATGTACAGTTTTTCGAGTACTGTTAAAAAGGATAAAGTGGTTTTTCTGATAAGGAGTGTGATACTTTTATTAGGTGCGCTTTTAATTTTGCATTCAGGCTGTGTAATGTTTTTTGGGTTAACCATCGAAGTGTTGAACGTTAAATCGGTTTCAACGATTTGAGTGGATTCGTCCAAATTATTTGCCAACCCTCAACATGTAAAGCCAAAAAGTTCTTTCGATGTTGAAGGAATATGCAAACAAACTTATGGTTCTATTGAGTTGGGCGACATGGATCACTTCCGACCAACACTTAAAACAGTGGATTAACCGAAGATAACAATGGACCGAACTATATCCCAGTCATTATTGAATGTCAAAGTGTTGGATCAAAGCTGAGTATAACCAAAAATAGTTCAACCAAACAAGGAAATATTCAAATTAGACTTTCGAAGATTGTGGAGAAAAACGTTAGTCAAGAGGATTTGTAAAAACAAACAGACCAATGCAGGTGACTTGCTAACTCGGCCCAGATTTGCAATCAATTTCAGCATCCTGGATATCAAGCTTTCATATGGTACAGATAATGTGAGTCTCGCGAAATTAAAGCCAAACATGAATATACGTCACAAATGACTCCATCATAGCACAAGTGTCAAGTTGTCGAAACAGCTCAGTTTTGTTTTAACAAGTCGTAATATTACGTGAGTGCGTGATCACAGTGCGATTAATGGCGGCCATATTGCTTGCAGAAGAAAAATAAATGAGAATAGTTGTACAAGTTAAACAGTTATGTTTTGTAAACTCCTGTTTTCCAGTATTAACCAAGTAGATTCTATCTGCAAATAAGCTGTCTGCCTGTTTCCTGGCATACTAGATATAAAAGTGCTAGCTGAACGAACAGAAATGGGCAAACCAATGTGTTTCAATTCTGATTGCATTGCCTGCATAGCTGTGCCTCCGGCTTCAAAGTGTGCCGTACCCACTCACTCGGGTTAAGCACGGGGCTACATTGTTTGAGAGCTGGCACATTCCCAGGATTGCTAGCTACCGCTGGCTTGACGTGACCACTAACCCAGGATGCACAACGGCCATCGGTTCGGGTTTTACATCAGTCGAAGTCGGCCTCTACCGATTTCAGGCTTGAACAAACCTCTCGACTACATAAGTCTGGCGGCTTCAGCCGCTTGACGTCCAATCAATCGTTTACACCATGCTGGCCCATCAGACAGACAGTTTCCTCGTCGAATGAATGGCCGGGACTTGCCGTGCATGCTTTGGCAGCTAAGCCACGATTCAGAGTGAATGCAGTGCCAGTCTATCAGCAGACTTGGTAACAAGGTGGGGCCGAGGCAGAGTGAAAGACCGTTTGTTAAATTAAAAGATTTGAGCACACGACCTGACTTGTGCAAGGAGTGAAATGTCCAGGTCGTTTAGGTGTTAACTCATTCGTAGAACTTTTGCTGAGTTGCTTTTTATAAAACCGATCGGGTTCACATTTGGAGACCGTCGAGTTCATGGAACAGACTTTTCCAATCCACCCGCTTGTAAATGCTTTGTTCAGCGATGACGATGTTGACGTGGCGAAGTATGCAGATGTCCCATTTTGTTGAAGAAATGCACGACCAGTTTGCATGTGATTCACAGTTTGTAAACATTACAGAGAGAATTCAGATAATATCTCAATATATGTGAAATTGTTGAATGTATCCTTGAAGATATGTGAATTCAAGACTGTGGTTCTGTGTGATATTTTGGTGCGTACTTTTCGTCACACTGGGCCTAATTTTGCGCCAAATATATTTCATGAACGCAGTTCAAGCTAAATTGTTCGGTTGCGCTTTCCAAGCGTTTACGCCAACATTTACTGTTGACTGCGAACGAGCACGATAAGTGTACGATACTTTCCTAACACAGTGTGCTGCCACCATGGGTGTTTCACCAGACGGTGAATAGTATAAAAGTGTATTCGTGAATGAAACATATTTACCACTTGGTAGAAAAGCCACTGAACTTTAATACGCTGTTTTTGAATTCCGCCGCGCCATTTACTAAGTGTGAAGTGACATCATATTGCCGTGCCGCAAAACCGCTAAGTTGCATTTTTTACTCTTCCGGTCGCAATATTGAGTCGTATTATCCTATATTTTGTCAAAGTATCCTCTTGCAACTCCAATCCTGATAGAATTTGAAGAACACTTTGAAGTGTGAAGGACAATGGAGTCACATTTTTTTCTTTGCACTCTACTGGTAAACCATGCTGTAATTGCATCACATTAGTTTGTCAATGAGTACCACTGTTTGCGGCGGTATGATGGAGATATTTGTCAACCCGGCGTGGCCAGGAGAACCCTTTCTGAGTAAACTGCTTAGGTGGACGTTTAATTTGGAATTCCCATGAAATGGTCCAAAGTCCTGAGTTTGTTACTGGGTGCTCATCCGGTGGACAGTTTGTAGTCTTAGTTTCTTAGGATGTCATATTATTTGACTTTGTGCAGGTCACAATATATTGACATGAATTTTGGCAGTGTAAGCTTTACTTCCTAATCTTCTGCCTACAATTCGTTTTCTTTGTAAAATGAACCGCGTTGGTTAGCTGTAAACGGTTAGACACGTTGAACCGATTTACAGCGTTCCGTTCTCTACTTGTCTACTCTTGTTCGCATTTGGTTTTTTGTGTGTTCATATAGGAGGACATCCACACGATTATTGCGAATAATATAACATTAATTGTGCGGGTGGTGTGATCTCTAGATCTCTTGAAAATGCCACTGTTTTCGTACTTTGGATAGTCTTAAAGGCAGTTTTCAAAGTAGCACATGCATTGTAACAAGTTGATCGTGAATTTGTTGTATGGTGAATGTAGAACACACGTACAGTTAAGCAGCATTGTGCTGTAGCAAGGAAGACAACTTTACTGTGGGAAGTGCAGGCGACAGCAATAGGCAAGAAAGTAGACTGTACCAAAACAACACGCAAGCGTTAGCAGGCTACAGGTCAGCTGTCCAGTCAGGGTGGTCACATGACCTAAACCAGTCAGACACAGACAAAGACAAGTTTACGGGTCCACTGACGTGTCATGAGGGGTAAATAGTGCACACAAGCCCGCCTCAGAGACACGCACGCGTTGTCCGCATGCTTTCTTTTAAAAAGACAAAACACATGTGGGTAATGCTCACCCTCAATTATACACTCAATTCTGCTACCCCATTATCTCAAACAGGGCTCACTGCGTTGATGGTATGCTCTGCAGCTGGTCTCGTCGATTCAGTCGAACGTCTCCTGGGCTTCGGCGCCGACGTGCTTTTACGTGTTCCAGCGCCGTACGAACTATTACAACCAGCCATTCCGCCAGAGAGTGGCATGCGATTATACGGTTCGAAGCATCGCCACATCCACATAGGAGCAGAAACACTCTTGATCGTCGGCGTGAACGCCTATGATTTGGCCCGTATATTTGGTCACGCGCACGTTGCACTAAGGTTGCTGACGCACATGTGAGTGAAACTGTTTGGACAACATGAGCAAGTGACACTGAGCGATGGAAAACCGTGATCGAGTTATCCATTAATTTCGAGTAACTTATTACTGATATTCATTTTGATGAAAGCTACACGTGACTCGCTCTCTGGTTGGTTTCGTTTAACTTCTGGTTAGTGTCTGATACAATGGTTATAAGACTCACGAAGGAGTCACTTGCGTGTTTGTTCATGCTTTGAATCGATTATCTTGTTCTTATTAATACACATGTTATTACTTAGGCGAGTTAATCCGCCCAATAGGTGTGACATGCCATTCACCAAACCAGTATGACTCGAAGTTATCCCATTTATCAATATGTATGCCAAAAAACCACTCACTCGTTCACAGGTAAACTTGCGGGCTATTGACTGAGAAATGGACATGTGGAAATATTTCCCCTTTTAATCTGTCCTGACATAAAAACAGAGATAGAGTAAACTGACCAACCTTGAGCAGTATGAGTGCCCTTCGCTTTACCCAATTTTACATTCATGACCCATTGACTTCTTTTCCCATAGGCAGAAATCTGTTACTTAAAATACTGGGTTCAATTAATCAGAACTGGATAAAAAGCATATATTGCGTTGTGTTAACTTTTCGTTTACTCTCATCAGTCCAAAACGTAAAAAATACAGGTTATATACGACAGAAAATTAGGGATGGAAGGGCTATAAATTTCTGCGCACATAGCCCGACTAGTGAGTTCTGATCAACATAGCTTCGTTGAAGGCCAGTTCGGATTGCGAGATAATACGCTAAATGAGCCAAGTGGGTCAACTTGGTGAATTGTTGTTATTAAGTGTTTAGCGATTGATAATGTAGAATTTCAAGCCGCGGTTTGACATTGTGTCGACATTGTGTCGTCAGTTTTATTACACATTTCGGGACGTGTTCTATGTACACAGAAGTGGTTGAAGCAACCTTGTGGGTTGCCGTGGTTTTGCTAATATAATACGATGTGCATGTGTGCGCGTCCATACCCTATCTACCCTTGATTGTTTGTCGTATATACTCTGTATGTTTTTCGTTTATGACTGTAAGAGTATTTCTGTCCTGATAAATAAATTCGTTAGCTATTTTTAGCTGACAGTGCGCGTAAGTTAGTGCGCAAGAGTGTATAGAAATGTTTTTAGAAACGGTTGGTCTGAGTTACCACCAAACAACTGACTATAGACTGTTGGACAAACTTGGATTTCACCAACACTAAATTAGACTTTTGTGTAAAAAATTGTTTTTATTTAAAAATCACTGTTTCTAAATGAAACATTTTCAATCCTGTGTTCAGTGTGTTCGGAAGTTCGATCTTTGCGACTAGTTTAAAACTAAATATGTGTCAAAATATACGTGTGTCAAAATATGTGTGTCAAAATTTATGTGTCATTTGGGTAGTTGTACATCGATCTTGCGTTGAATCCCTTCATTTGAAATGCATACAACTGAATATCTAACGCACATGTTGACCATTTATCATTTGATGTAACAGTTGTTGCAACACTGTTGCACCATTTGACATAATTTAGAAAATTCTTCGCAGGCATATCGTAATTTTACACCGTTACGATAAAATCCCCTCGAAAATAGACGAATATCACTCAAAATATTGCTAATGTCAACTTTAACTTGGATATTTTCTCTAGGGCTTCCCGTAATTTGCGTTATATTCCTGAAAACTACGAAGCGGTCCTTTTACGTTTCGGGGCATGGTTCGCAAATCCTATCGACGAACATCAGTTTGGCTCGTGCAAGTTAATTGATGGGCCAAACCAACAAACAGCTTCATTCCAACGAGATGAAGATCTTTATTTATCAAAAGCCGATCTACAAAATTCACTTATGATAGCATATCATGTAAACAGGAACAATCATGAACCAGACACAGTAATAGATTTTGATCTGATTACTCAACTTCTCAAGAAGATCGATACTTGTATGCCAGAAGGTAAGTAAATCAAATTTTTGCTCTCATTTATATGACGTTCGTCTCAATTCTTGTCATCAGAATTATCGACAGAAATAAGCCAGTGGAAACTTTATGAAAAAACGAACATTTTTTAATGAAAATTGACAGAGCAAGATGAGGCATAACGCACAAACCACGTACGCATAGACCTAGATAATCAACATCGTGTACACCGTGAAAAAGGTTTATCGGGAAGTTTAACGTCGAGCTTAGAAGGATCATAGTTTTAGTATCACCGGAAAAACGTTCATAAAGATATAAACGAAATGCATTCTGCATGTTGACCTTTAATGAAGAGTTGTGTTTGGTTATGCTTGCTAATTAGTAAAGTCATCAGAAATGTTGGTAAGGTAGAATTTTGATGATAACTTGCAAGATACACTTGACAAACAAACTCACACTATCTCCTTGGGAGGATGGTTCATCTACTAGTGAAAATACTGCGTGGAACACAAGATACGTTCAACTTAGAATCACTGACGGCAGACGTTTTCTGTTGAAGTGACTTTGTTCAGTAGGCGAAGGAATCGAAGTACTTAACCTTGAAGAACTTATCTCGATATGTTAGGCATCGGTGTGCATAAAGGTCGACAAAACTACACGAAAAGACTGAATCAGTTCAGTAGAACTCCAAAAACTAGGAACAGTAGTAAGACAAAGATGACTGAAGGTTTCCCAAAGGTGACCATGCAGTATAAGTATAAGTGTGAGTGTAAGTGTAAGTACAAGTATAAGCATAATAAGTATAAGTATAGTAAGTTTGTTGTATGGAAACTGAAGTCAGGAACGTTATGATGCACGATTTACACCATGGCAGATTTTGATGTAGCTTTACGAGTGGTTACTACAAACTGTAGAGTTTATCGAGATAGAGCGAAACCGAAAAGCAAATTGCAACGAATGGCTAACCATCTAATGGTGTTAGGCCCCTACAACTTTTAAGGCGATGGGAGGATGACAAACAGTTCCTTTTGAATACACGGAATGAGACCGAAAAATATAGTAAATTGTGGTAGTAAATTGACTTATTCAAACTATCGCACGGTATACAACCAAGACCGATTAAATGATGCAGGAGTGGGTAATTACAAACTGTCAATGAAGTACTTCAAGCGTAGTCAAGGAACTAGGAGTAGCTGGAAAATGTCCAAGTAAACACAACGGTATTGGAAATTAAACAACGGCAAAATCTCTATCACGTAATGAGAGTCGCTCTATTTACTTTAGTTCACCTGACTGTGCTACTCGTAGATCACGCTAGACAGTTGCTGAGGATGAAATTATTCCATGGGATAGTACTTTGAGATTTACTGGACACTAATCAGCACTACAATGATCGTATGTCTTTTCGTAGCTTGGATTCTTCCTACCAAGATACCAGAACATGTTGAGGGCCAGAAAGTTTCAAACTTGCCTGACTTAGTTCCAGGACATAACATATGGATAATTTGATGATGTCGTAGTTGTGATCCCATTGATACCCTAGTAAGCTGACTTTCTGTGAGTATTATGGGGCAACTATAGCAACTTTTTTTGATCACCTTCGACTTTCACTAGTTATGTACTAACAATATTGGTTGATTTTTCCCGAACCTAGCCGCATCATTCGGGCTACGAAAACATATGTCGACCTACACAAAAACATGAACACAGTCTATTCGATAGGCCAAGAGAACTTACTGACGTCTCCTTATATACTGTCCGTACTAGTCTTGGAGTGTTAAGTCCTACTTTTCGCGAATCAGTTTCAACCAGACAGCGTGTAGTTATTACTAACCAATACCTATCCCAAAGCAAAAAGTCCACATAAACCGAATCAGGCGAACGCGTGACTAGCCGGACCTGCTCACAGAATCAGTAGTTGGTAAAAAAGAGATCTTATTGATTTTATAACGTACTGTTCTTTCCGGTCCGAACATGGCTACCAAGTTTGGGGTTTATAGACAATGTTCACAATTTCCATGCAAATCGTCCCAGAATTAAAATAAACAGAAAAGAATTGCGCTCTTTGCATCTTCTCTTCGTGACCATTAGCTCGTAAACTATCGACGCCCTTATCAAAGTCAATTTTCTTCATTATATTTGGTAATTTAAACGTGAGAAGAACAGCTTGAACTGCGTATTATGTAACCAGTTTCTATAAAGCTGACAGCAATCGAGCAAGCCATGGTTCGTGACCGATGGTCCACCTCGTCGACCACTCGTCAGTGGAACAAAAACAAATGCAACATTGTTCTGTCTGATTTTTTAATAACCCTGGTACAGTAATGACAATAGCCTACAAGTTGTGCAAAAGTAAACTGACGTCAAGATAAGCTGGAGCAAATCAAACCGGCTTGCTTAATTTATTTCTTCGCAGGTGATATACTAATATTCCTCCCATCGTATGAAGAGATCATTATGTTGCGTGAACGTTTGCTCAATGCTGATACGTCTCCTTGGAGTTACGATTCGTAAGTACATGACAGTGTTTCATATCAGGCCATATTTATAACATTTCATTGGCCATAGTTAACATAGCAAACTCACGTTAACTGGCGTGAGTGAATTGCTGTTACAAATATGCCTTTTTCCCAAGCTTCAAATGACTTTAGTGTCATTTCATAGTTTTCTTAAAACCGCAAACAGAGGAAGTAAGGCAGATACGAACATTTATGGACAATTTAGCGTCAGATTTATTCTGTTACTTTGGTCAATGTAAGATTCACAAACAATAATTTTGTAAACATAAATTGGTTGATTGCGATAGTTTAGGAAAACCAGCAGTAGAGTGGCACTTAAAGACAGTTCTTTCGTACTAAATCATCAGTGTCCGATTAAACATAACAAGAATGCCGCTTTTTTGCAGTCATAACGTTTTCGTGATTCAAACTGTGTTTTCAATGAACCATAAGTCGAACTAAGACGTTTAAATTGTGTTCGGTGCCCAAGTGATTTATTCAAGAATTATCAAACTGACGTTCTCGTTGGTTCTTTTACAATTTAAATTTTGCGTTCTTTCGTTTCTAGCAAATACTTGGTATTGATACTGCATTCTCGAATGTTGGTAGCCGACCTGAGTCGCGTTTATGCAAAACCTCCCCCTGGTGTTCGGAAATTGGTAAATTGAACTGCTGTTCTTGTTACACAAGTTTAGTCCTAATACCACTGCATACTAATATTGACTAAACCGTTAAGCAGAACCGTAATTTTTACCACTTGATATGACAAAGTTTATAAACTTACACTTGATTCAACATTTTTTTCAGGTACTATCAACCAACATTGCTGAAGCATGCATGACCTTCGATGAAGTGGCTTTCGTAATTGACTGTGGCATAGATTGTATGGTATGTGTTATATTTTTCATATGGAAGTAGATATGATTCCTCATTCCGAGACTTTACCGATACAATCTAAATTGCAGCTGTGCCTGGTTAAAAAATATCGAAGTATAATAAACAGTGTTTTGAATGTATTTGGCAACATTAACAGTTATAGCGATACGCAGTATGACATTAAAGGTATTAAATAAAACTATCTGATATAACAAACCATTAATGATGGGCAGGTTGTGGATCAGATAGGGAACCAATCAACTCATAATTCACCATACCGGATATGTAGTGGCTGTAATTAGGGTGGTAGGACGTTTGTGGTACTGATCAGACTGCACTGCAACCACAGTCCAACTGAAGATTGTAGTAGTAGTTGTTAGCTGGTCAACTCTTACAGCTGACCTGCGACCCTTCGAACACAAAAGGTATGTTAAATATGTGATCAGTATTGAAGGAGAAGATTTGCCTATGCCATTTTTGTGGTTGAGTTTCACTGAAACACTTGCTGAACGTCCTCTGTTACCGTGGTAAGCGCAAACCGGTATTTTCAGTAACCATCAATTTTGAGTTTATACGCTGGCATTCTGCCTACGCGTTAAAGAAAAGACAACAATCAAACATCCACATGTACTTGTCATTTGTTCCTGAAATATAATGTGTTGATACAATACATATGCGATCGGCTTACAATGGTTTCAGATGAAAACCGTTGCAGATTTAGTATTAATCAAATACTGAAGTCTTGACGAACAAGAGAGAATGCGGCATCGCCGCATTCTCTCTGTCTGGATAAACATATGACAGTTAAAACTGTTGGACATCTCCAGCAGACACAAAGTGAGACTAGTCAACAAAGGAAAACCTATTTGTTAATAAATTTGTGACAAAAACAAACGGTGTGGTGAGTTGTATTGTGCGATCAGACACAAACAACACCGTGAAACTAACAATGATGAACAGGACAGTCAAGGAATCTGACAACAAGATTGGTTCAAAAGAACAAAAAGAACGACTAGCACTTTTCTCAGCGGTATCAAACCAAAGGCTGGTAATCAAAAGAATACAACGAATGAATAAGTTTGTCACAAAAAGTTTTTATTTCTCACTAGAACTGATTTAGATTAGAGCTCTGGATGGCCATTCAACAAATACCATAATGTGATTGCGGATGAATTCGGATTGCTTTGTTTCTCATGACAGTTGTCTATCATCTCGA